>VOPJ01013611.1:0-15423 GCA_014673585.1 Semibalanus balanoides
CACACACACACACACACACACACGCGCGCACAAACCTCTTTTGTTTATAGATATGTTGTGTGCAGATATGTGCAGTGTGATATGTTGATTATGTTGAAACAGTCTTCTTCGGTGTGAGTCGGAGGAGATATAAACCGTAGAGAGATGGTATATGAGCCACGACTATGTACAGTGCAGTTTGTGTTGATGTGTGTGTGTGTGTGTGTGTGTGTGTGTGTGTGTGTGTGTGTGTGTGTGTGTGTGTGTGTGATTTTGGAAAAGTGGAAATCAATAAATTAGCCTTTTGGTGGGACAAACAGGAAAAAAATGATTGGTTTGAAAACAAAGCACGGTAGGACTATGCAGCCACAGTCGTAGCCACAGCCACTGATCTTAGATATTTTCCAGTCCGCCCCACCCCATTAGCCATTGGGTTCGGCCAGCCATGGGAATGGCTGCCCCATGTAGATCTCTATTTGGAATGATTCGAATCTCTTTTTTGGAAACATAATTCATCAAGCACCGTTCGTTTTTTTAACAATTGATTTTTTTTTTCTGATGCCAAAGGAATCAAAACATATAAGTTAATCGATTCACGTATGATTGAACAATTAAATATGTTTGTTTAACTTTTGTCAAATCGATAAAATTGAAAACGTATGTACAAATTAATAATCATTATACTGTTGTTACATTTATAGTATTTAATAATTAATTCCCAGCATTCATTTAAGCTACTTTTTATAAATCCTCCCAAGGTGGCACTATCCCTTTAAGAATAGTGAAATGTTTAATTTAATCAGCCTTGTTTTGATGCGCGTTGAATTAAATCACAATTCACGAACCAGAAGATGTGGTAGTGAATTAAAAATAAATATTAATGGTGTTTTTATCGAAGGATTCCAATTGATTCATTCAGTGTCGACAAAAATAACCAGTCTAGAAGGAGGACTAGGAAAAAGGTAGGTATTGCCAGGTCACAAGACTGTTAATTTATTTGAATCTGTGTGAATTGATTGGCATTGTTCAATCAAAAAATTAACGAATAAAGTAATTAGTTAGCAATCGGATCTTTTGACTAATGAATCGTGATTTAATCAAAATGTGCATAGAAACAGTGATGATTAGATCAATTATTGTTTAATATTTGTCAATGTTGAATCAAACGCTATGAGACTTGGCTACAACGTTTCTATTGATTATTTTTCGGTATTCTGAGCGCAAAGATGGTAAATGGGCTTGTGGGTTAAAAATGATCGGAACGCTCACTACCGACTGTGGTGTGGCATGTATGTGGCGACCGTAGCGTCATCTATGATGCTGGTAAAAGCGCTGCCAATGCGCTTAGTTGTTGTGATTACCGCTACCATATCCTATTAAAGGTACAGCAATATTTCCTATTTCGACTATGCTTCAGAAAATTCGCTAGAATTGAATTAAAAAGCACATATTCAATCTATGAAAATGCAAGTTAATGATTCAAAACAATACATGACAATTCATGATAGACCAAATATCATTCAAAACAAATTTATGTGCCTATTTTATTTCGGCACTACATTCCTTACCGTTTGACCCGGTGTCTAGTTACCCTGGGCGGGCGGCACCACGCACTGGCTGGGCAGCGGCTGGGGTGAGGTGGATTCCCAGCCGGTCCATGTCGCTGGTGTGGAGTCATCGATGGCGGCCGCCCACCCACGATGCGCTACAATTAGCATCAGGTGGACGCGGGACCAGTACCAGACCGGGGGAGGTCTTCAGGGGGGGGGTCCGCCGCGGTCTTCTTTATCAAGAGAGCCTTCTCCTTCTCCTGGGTATCAAACTGCGCGGACGACCCGTGCTGCGCCCGCAGCTCCTCCAGTCAGAGGCGCTTCTGAGTTAAGCTGGGCCCCGTCACCGTCACCTCCACACCGAGCACCGGCTTCTTCTCCTCCGGCTCCGGCACAGGCTCTGACGTCGCTGCCGCTGGTGTCCCTCCGATCAGGCCGGCGCTGGTCAGTCGGGTGATTACCACCTCCGCCACGGCTTCCACCCCCAGGGCGCTGCTCTGAGCACGAGTGCGTGTCGGTGACACAGACAATATCGCCGCCGGTTGTCCGCTGCCGAGTCCAGTGGCCGTCACACTGTTCACCGCCCGGTCATGTTCACAGACGAGTCGTGTTTTCTGTCGGCCGAGGCAACGACCGATCATGTGTATTCGTTCGAACGGACGAGTCGCTACTCGCAATTTTGACCTTTGATGACGTCATTTGACTTTGAAGATATTAATCAAACGACATTACAAAGTTAAAAACAAATTAAGTTTCCGTACACACTACCCACCTAACAAATTGTATGATTCTAGCTCATGGGAGCCGAAATCTGAGGGGGGACAAATAAGCCCTCCCCCAACAGATTCGTATACTTTGTATTGGTCAAGAAATAAGGTCTTCAAAAATAGAACCTCAAATAGGTTGATCCAATCATTTATTTTTGCAAACGCTAACCATCCATTGTATTCATATGCTTTTGTCACAACCGTCGCCTTTCAGATTGACTCAACAGTCAACGTAATATTTCGTTCCTGGTGGCGACAAAGTTAGCAATTGCTGTGATGTTCATGATATGTTGTTGATAACACAATGCAATATTTTTTTTCCCACGAATGATTTTAGTGTTGAGGTGTGACTGGGAAGTGCAGGAGTGCTCCTGATGATCACCAAACTCTGGTGACTTCCGGTGCCCACCGTGACGTCAGGTAGTGTCCGGGTGCCCGGTGAACGCCGTGACGTCAGTCCCTGCACTGATAAAAAATTGATTCTCCTCTATCTAGGACACTAACAAATTCGGAGGCATTGAAGACATAATTTAAAGAAGTAGAGTAAACGGGCGTTGTATGGTGTTTTACTTCAAAGGAAGTATGAGCCAAGAGAGAGTTTTAGATACTTATAAAGTTTAAGACATAATATTTTTAAGAGAGTGATGAGGAATCACGACTTGCCAAGGGAAATCGCAAATGGAGTCATATTGACTCCCCGCATGGTACTCCTCATAAAGCCGCATTTGTACTCCTCTGTATTCTCTAGATCATCACAGGAGAGTATTGTAGACTGTGGATGGGGATATGTGGAATTAAAGAGTTTAACAAATGCAGGAATATCGAAGTCCCCGGATGCACGCCATATGGCGACGATGCATCGTCATTTGCATTTATGGTGCGGCGCTGGCGTGGTGAGGAGTGGCGTGGGCGTAGGACAAAGTTTTTCGGAACCCTAGTGGAAGGTAAGGGCATTGTATTGCTTTGTTACTGCTTTATGGACAGTGGAGATATTTTTATATGTTATTCGATCCTTACTCTGCCGATATTGTGGTGTTTGGTTGCATTTCCTGGCATGTTTGGCAAAAGCATATTATTGGTGGCTGGGTACAAGGGTGCCGGAAACTTTCGAAAGTTGGGGGAGCAGGGACATTCTGAAGTCGATGCTTTCTATGCAACGCCAAAAGGCGTTAAGTTAAAATCATAAAATGCTGATGGCGCTGCCCCCACCCTTGCCCCCCGGCTCCTGCGTCCTTGGCTGGGTATGGGTACCTTTTCAATCATGTTGGTAACATATGAGGAAGAAATAAAATAACCTTATGCTCATGATATGAAAAATGTTTCCCAATTTTTATTAGCAAAATTATATTGTAATTCGATTCTGGATGTCATTTCAGAATTTCTGATGACGATCAGTTCGAATATCATATAAATTTTGCTAATAAATAGATTTGGGAAACATTTTTCATATCATGAGCATAAGGTTATTTTATTTCTTCCTCATATACTTAACGTTGCTCAAATACGCCATCGCGACCATTCAGATGTTGGTAACACACAATACTACCTAACAACACATGCTTATAAGAAAATCGCGAATATGACAAACGTTTTGGTTTTCTGATAATGTGAAGTGCCAAATATAACAAATTAATAGAAGACTCCACGAGAAATTCACCTCAAAATCAGGTGTTATTTTAAAGGAGCGATGAAGAAATGAAAGGGGGTAAGCAAGTAAAGGGTTAAAAGGGAATGTTTGGCCAACTTATCGGGTAATCAGGAGATACGAGGGTGATAACAGCGTGCGGGAGAGTAACAAGAAATTTGGTTATGAGGGATAAACAGAGTAACAAGAATAGAAACTAGAGTTTTACGGAAATACGTTTGTGGAGCGTAGCCCAGTGTTTATGGGAGTAGGAGGGTGAGTGGTCTGGGGAGTTTTGTGAAATTACTTTTGGGTGTTTGAGGGGAAGTAATTAAGGAGTTTTTGCGAGGTGATCTGTAAGGGGGAAAAGTTTTTAAAGGGGGAAAAGGTTTAAAGTTTTATGGGGGACTAAAAGGTGTTAATCACTTAGGAGTGAATTTTTATCTAAGTGTTTGCTGACCCACAGGTTGGCTCTCAGTAAATGCCGTGGACGTCAGGTGGTGTGCGGGTACGGTTGAACGCGTGGACGTCAGTCCTGCTGCCCGGTTGATCAGTGAATGGTGCCGTCAGGTGGTGTCGGGTGTCGGTGAACGCGTGAGTCAGTCCCGTGACCACGGTGGTCTCAGTGAATGCGGACGTCAGGGTGGTGTCAGGTGCCGGGTGACGCGTGACGTCAGTCCCTGCTGCCACGGTGGCTTCAGTATGCCGTGACGTCGATGGTGCTCGGGTGCCGGTGAACGCCGTGACGTCAGTCCCTGCTGGTCACAGTGATTAGTGAATGCCAATGACGTAGGTGGTGTCCGGGACCCCTGCCCGGGACGCCGTTGGTCAGTCCCTGTGTTCCAACAGGTTGACTCCGGTGAACGCGTGACGCAAGGTGGTGTCCGGTGTCGGGTGACGCGTGACGTCAGTCTTGCTGCCACAGGAAGCTCCGGTGATGCAGTGACGTGTACGCATTCTGGCAATGGGTTTGCATTACTCCTAGATAGAGTGTTAAGTTAAGTCCCTAGTGCAGCTTGCATTGTCCGGCGTGGGGGCACGTGGGACACAGGGGCGCAATGGCCAACCACTACGGGTTGTTTTGGTAGGACACAAGGTGGAGGGGTCGGGGAGGCCTTTCGGGGAGTTGTTTCTGGTGCGGCAGAGAGGCTACCCCAGTGGTTTGGTGCTACTTGTTTCAGTACCTAGTACGGGTGGAGACGCCGGCGGATAGCCGAGCTCTGACAAAGGTTTTGGGTCAGCGGGGGGACGTCTCTCTGGCGAGGAACGAAGGAGTTGTTGTGTGGACGTCGTCATGAGAGTTTGTGACTCGCACTGCTAATAATTTGCGTATTGCTACAGCAAGTCACTCGTCTCTAGGTAAATTCTGCTTTAACCCGCGCGGGCGTAGGGGGGGGGGGGGGGGTTATATTCTCCGTATTTTCACAATAATTGGAAAGGTAAAGATAACGACGTCAAAGTTTCAAGTACCTTATTCAGCATAATTTTGAACGTCTTCTAAAAATTCATCTTAACAGTTAGACTTTCGGAAGTAATGAGTTTGATGAGTCATGTATCATTTTTGGTTGATAACGCTAATGTTTGATGTCGTAGAAACTGTTTAAGGAAAATCGCCAAACGAAAACTGTATAGGAGTTTATTCTTTATAAGATGGCTTTTTCTCGGATTTTTTGTTTTTTTGTTTTTTACATAAAAAATATTTTTTTCAAGAAAATTTCCCCATTAAAATTTACGAAGGTATCTAAAAACAGGATATATATATATGAGAACCAAGGTGTATGATACAGACCTTTAAGTTAGTTCATTTTCAATGCTGAATTGCTCTCCAAGCATAAAGGGTAAATGAGTCATTTGTTCCAAAATAACGTTTTTTTTTGGATTTTTGACCTATCATATATATGTATTTTTTGGTTGTTTTATGGACAAACTTAACTAGACATGCATTGTTTATTCGATGAAGTGGTTTTAAGTTTTCCTTAGGATGATGATCTTGACTTTGCGGGGTCAAGTTGGTAAAATGACTGTTTCTTCATTCTTAGTGCAATACTAAAAATGTGTAAGGGCTTGCTTTGGTACTCTTCGTGACAGTGAACCTTTCTGTGACTGACCTTGATGACTTGGAATTTGCATGCATTTTTTTTTAATGTAATGATGTATTACTTTGAGAGTTTTGTGCATTCACAGTTTATCCACAGGATTTAATTTGAAGTATGAACCATTTAACTAATTAACTGAACTTTCCATATGTCTGAACGTGACCTTATTTGAACTACTTTAAAAATGTCCGGGCTTATGCATTCGTATTTGTTTTCTTGAGAGCTTCATCGCGCTTGTGGGTCTGCATGCGGTTACTCTGGTTCGGAGATAAGAGGGGGGCGGGTTAATTTGCGTATTGCTACAGCAAGTCACTCGTCTCTAGGTAAATTTGCTTTAAGCTTCACGGTATGTTTGAATTCTGTTGGATAGAAGCCGCTAATACACTTACGTTGCATATTGCTAAGCTTTGCTAATGGTGTGCATTGGTCTTGGGGCAATGCCACTGTTTCCCAAATGCTTGCAAACAAAAAATGTTGAATAGGGTTCAGCAGGTTGTACCTCTTGGCTCTTGTGCCGTCGGATCCACAATAGGCAGGGCAGATCCATACACAATAGCCAAGGGATTACAAAGATCATCCTTTTTATAATTTATGCAGAGGGTCAACTAGGTACAGATTAACTTCGGGATCCAGACCGCTACATAGGATCCATTCTTCACAACCACACAAAGCGAATACAATTTAATACACACTACTAGAGAAAAAACTTAAGATCAATAAAATAAAATAATTAAATAGGGGCGAGGATTTATATAATAGAGAAAAATAAGATAACTAATTAACAAGAGTAATTTCTGGTATAATTTATACAAAGACAAAACTAATGGCAAAATAGAGACCATATTGTGATGTAAGACCATTGCATGGTTTCAGATAGAAGGCTCGGTTTAATAAGGATAACTGAGGTCCAGATCGGAGTTTTTACTGAAAGGGATCAGAAGGATACCAGATCTTTCGTGATTTACGCAGAGGAATGAGGGGGATCCAGATGCATGTATTGTATAACCAATACCTGGGTCCCATATCCAGCATCGGGATCCAGGCACAAGTCTTCTTGCAACTAATGGCAAAGCTGCTTTCTCCACACCATCATTCTACGCACATTCGAGCCAATACTTCCCTCAGTATTGATATGCACAATGCAAGATTATTTCTTATGTGTCTGAAGGCCGCTGGTCTGCCAATTATTTTAATTTCCTATTTTAACCCTAGCACCGACGGGGGGGCGGATATCCGCCCCCCCAACAGGTTTTTCCGGACTAGCGGAAAAACGGCGGCGCGTAGAGCTGTTTGGGCATCAATTCCACACACTTTCTAAAAAAATGACTTCCTAACTTTCAAGGTCACGTTGTCAGGTCACATAAATGAACCTGACCCTCTAGTCACTTTTTGTAAGTTTTACATCTTGCCGAAGCCACGGTGTAACCAAACAGTTTGAAACTCACAGTGTGTAATAAGGCCTTTCGATATCTACAGTTTCGTTGTATCTTTGATTTTTATATCGGTGACCTGAGGTCATGTCAAATTTTTGAGACCTCCCATTGTAAGTCCTTATGGAGAAAAATTGAAATGCGCAACAATCGAGACAAAAACCTTGCTAAATGTGGGGTCAGTTTTTCATCCTAATCACTATTCCTAGAGCAAAGTATAAGAATGCAGTTGCATTTTTCTGTGCCGTGACCCTCCTCGTTAACGGTCAAATCCAATGTGCACAAAAGGTCATATGGTTTTCTGTACAATAACTCATGTTCTACGTAGATAGAGTAGCTTGTGGTTTTCACCATTATGTTTCTCTTGTCAACCTCCATCGAACAAGACATAAAACATTTGACTGACCTTGACATGACCTCAGGTCAGGTTATTTTTTTAAGTTTGACCTAGCTAGATCAAACGTATAAATGGTTCGATGCGCCGTGATGTGAGAAAACACGATGGTGGCAAAATGAACTACTCTACCTTTAAAACTAAGAAGAATAAACAAAACTTTTTTTTCAGTAAAATTAGCATTTGACCTTCGCCTGACCTCTGGAGCCTTTACTATTGAACCGATCTCAAATCTGAGGACATTTTGGCGAAAGAGTGTTTCAAGAGCAATACAGTGTTTTTTTCGGATTGCTCCTAGCTACGTTAGTTACTGAGCTAGTCTGGATTGTGTGATGCAGTGCTCAATTTACTCGAAATATCGGAAAATTTGACCTTTTTTACCTCTGGTGACCTCAATATTGACCTGATCAAAAAATAGCTAAGTATTTTCGCTGGTAATCGTCACGGCCTACCTCACGCCGTTTTCCGCTACTCACTACGTTGCGTAGTTTTGGAGATCTCTGGGGGGGGCGTTATCCGCCCCCCGTCGGTTCGAAGTTGGCTCAAACCCCCGTCGGTGCGAGGGTTAAGTCTTTAATGTTTAATTGATCGCAATGTTTTGATCTGTAATCTAACTTCATGTGTATGAATGTGCATGGGCAATCTTTCAAAGAAGTTTAGCAAAATAATTTGCTTGTTTGCTTAGGTCAAATTTGGGTTCAGAAAACAATCCTTGGCTGAGCATTTGAGCAAATTGCATGAATCTTCAACCCAATCCTTAGTAACGCGATACCAGCTCGATGGTAAAGTTTACATCCGGTCCTTTAGCCGAGTAGGATAGCGGAGTTATACACATGCTGCAACATACTGCAACTTGATCGCCCTGTGCCAAATTGACCTTTTCTCCGGTCAACTGCCATTTGACCTCACCAGTTGCACTTTGAGCCACCGCAGATCGCTTCTACCGGGGGATCGAACCCAGCGCCAACAGGTTATTGCGCGAGGGAAGATATTTTCCCTTCGGCCACGGTGGACGGCAACCTTGTGAGGAACAATTATCTGAATTTGACTTTCAACAATCAAATATTGCAAAGAAACAACGTAAGTGTCCTCTTTTAATCTTCTTGTACCATCCTTTGTCTGTTGGCAAAATATTAATAGATTCCTTAAATCTTTGAAGCGTGTTAACGAGACGTAAATACTGTTACGTCACTTACATTTAACCAAACCTTTTCGAAACACGTTCGACGGTCGACCTCAGTCCCGAAACAACAATGTCAAGAAACACACTCACTACACTCATGATGATGTATTTGTGGAAAGAACTCGATACGGTGAGCACAACAACATGCATCCCTTTGAACAACACAGGCAGAACCAACACCGGCTTTGCTCTTACTGGAATTACAACTGATGTTCAAAATGATGACAAACGAGAAAAAACAAAAACAAACAGCGTTAGAACTAGATTGTGTTAATACCTCATTAGTAACCGCAGCTTTGAACAGTGCATTAGACAACGAAATACAATTATACAACATGTTACAGATCGCTCGCAAAATGAGCTGGACACGCAATGATTCATTGCAATCACAATCAATGCACACTTATGAACACTCAGTTGAAGAGAACATACAAAACATCAGTCTCGCCTATCGTCAGCAACTGATCGCGAAAATCACGAGGCCCTGAAGTCTCTCGACACCCGGTAGACCGCCGACAGGGGCACGCGCTGCGTGGGTAGACCTGAGACACCACGCAGGTACACGTGTAACACAGGCTGGCGCAGGATCCTCTTGACCGGCTTCTCGGGCTTGGGACGACCACCGCCGGGGCTGGTGGCTGAGAGGGTGAGCTGCTTCACGCGTTGCGCTAGTGCCACCAACCTGCTAGCGGCAGAATCGTGCCGTTCGGGAAGCTTGAAGGAAACGTTGCGCCGCTGTTTAGCGCCACGCACGGGGGACGATTCTACGCTGCGGCTCTTGACTGCGAGGATGGGGCGCAGCGTGGGTTGGTTTGACTCACTGTCGGTCTCTTCGACGGAGCGACTAATCCGTAATGTCCCCAGGGCTGGGCCGCTCCTTGAAGGCCGGTGGAGAGTACGCTGCTCTCGCTCGGTCATGATGGGCTCAGTGAAAATCCTGGATGTGACAGATTTGATGTTCGTGCTTGATTCTTGCCAAGATAATCCCTCTTCAGCTCAAAAGTCTTTAATTTAACCTTTAAGTTTCGTCAGAAAGGCTGTTAGCTTCTCTTCAGCTCGTAGCTCCTGAATAAATATGCGACAGCCTGAGCATGGTATGGAACACTCTAAGGCCACTGTCAACACACCGCTATCAAACCGTGGTTCTGTTGGATGTAAAACCGACAGACGCTCTTTTATACCAGTTGAGACAGAGACTATATGGTGCCCAAACCCCAAGCCAACCCAGCCGATTCCATGAACACGCAAAGCCATACCCAGACGCAGAACCATTCAATTCATAAATTGATACCCATGCCCATGTGGGGCCCATTCCAGATAAGGCGAGATAATTAATTTTCACAAATTTCCGCAACCATTTACCCTAGCATTTTGAACTTTCATAATATTAATGATAAATAATATTAGGCTCCTGTCTGGTGTTGGCTGCTGATTTGAAACTTATCGAACACTTTGCGGTCAAACATCACTCATATTGGTCAGACTAGAATAAGACATGGTTTATACATATTTCTGTCCCCTATTACTTACTACGATTTTATTTTTGTAATCTAATTGCCAAAGTCTATTGTTTAAGTGTCCTATATTATATCAAAAAACATGTTTCCTGGTTAAACATCTGGTGTCAAGTAAAATAACTTTTGGCGACATTTATTAGAAAATTGTCTACCCATGCCCCGCCCAGTACCCATGAAAATCAAAAAAATGGCATACCCAAACCCAGACATTGGCAAGAATTGAGTGGGCACCCATGGGTCACCCAGCCCATGATAGTCCTCTGGTGAGACACGGCACGCGCGCGCGATGGCACGCACGCTCCGATTGGTTGTTCACTGGAGCTATCGTTGGTGGAGATGCACCGGTCCAGTGGCGGTTTTCCTTGAGGCAGATGAGACAGTGCCTCACCTAAAATAGCACAAAAAATGAAGGATAATATTATTTTTCCTAATTGTATAATAATTTTAAAAGGAATAAAAGGAAATGCATATTTCATAGACAAAACAATTTTCCAATCAGCTAAAACGCGTCTCATTTTCATGTTATTACAATATTTGCGTTGGTTTTGTTAGGCTCAAATCAGCCTAGCTATTGACAAGTTAGCATTGTGAAAAGTTGGGCTGTGAGGCAGTGCGCTCACAGCCCCAAACGCCTTGTTTCGCCCAGATCTGGCAGCTTCTCAGCGTAACAGCGAACGTAACCAGAAATCTAGCTGAGTTTTTGGCCGGGCGCTTCTGTTCCGGAGAATCCGGATGCGGCGTCAACACGCAGCAGCAAAGGAACCTTTGTGACAGGCGCCGAGATTTAAATTACAATGTTTCGGGTTATTTTGAATGTGAAATCTTTTTCTAGTGGTTTGATAACTTTCTACATCTCCTTTTAATGTGATAGTTGCATAATGCTGCAAGGAGATGGGCGGGCGTTCAGATCACTTAGATTACAAACTAATAGAACATTATATTTCTATGCTTTTGCTTTAGCCTGTCTTCGCATATATACGCGGATTATTTTATGGTTGAAGGCTCTGAGTCCTATTCTATTCTTAAATGCAACGCACATTCTTGTTAACTGACCAGAATGTAGATCAGGAGCCTTGCGTTCCGCACACTTCTGCGTATATCATATTTTAGCATTTTAAAATTCAATTCATGTGATAACAGCAATATACACAGGCTGCACGTAGCGGTAAAGAAGTAACAGTGGTGATCTGCATGTATTTAGATACCTAGCCACCCACCCCTCCCTCTGAACTGCCTCACCTACGTTTGACCCCTGGCGCGCCACTGACCGGCCTCTCGTTTTCGCCGTGCTATCGAGCGGAGGATCGCGAGGGTTTGTGATTACTGGTTGATTGTACTGTGGGTAACATCGGGGCTGCTGGGTGGTGCTGGCTAGATTGCTGTGTGCCTAATCGCTCTGGCCTTCGGCTGACTTACTTATTCATGGGTAGACATGGTTTTACAAAACACATTACCGTTGACAAAAAGCTCTAAAAATTGAGCGCTGTTTGTATACAAGTATTGCATATTTGCTCATTGTTGAAAATATTCACTTGCGTTTAGAGCCGGGATTATCATTGATGGGATGTACCCATGGGTGCCCACTCAATTATTTGATTGTCTTGGTTGGGTATGCATTTTTTTTACTTTTCATGGGTTCTGGGCGGGCATGGTTATGGAAGTTTTGGAATAATGTCGCTAATTGTTATTTTTACTTGACAACCAGATGTTTAACCAGGTAAATATGTTTTGTTATGTTTTATGACACATAAACATGTAGACTTTGGCAATTGTATGACAACAATAAATCGTGGTAAGTAATAAGGGATTAGGATGTTTTTGAATCATGTCCGATCCGAAGTCTGAGCCAATATGATAATGGTGACCGCAAAGTGTTCGATAAGTTCAAATCAACAGCATCACACAGGTGCCTGATATTATTTTTTGTTAATAGTATGAAGGTCAACATGCTAGGGTTATGGTTGCAAATTTTGTGAAAATAAGTATTTGCCTTATCTGAATGGGCCCCCATGGACATGGGTCTCAATATTACTAATTTGAATGGGTCTGGTCTGCGTCTGGGCCTGGTGTTCATGTGGTTCGGCTGGGCTGGGCTTCGGCTTTGGGCACCCATGACAATCTCTGGTTTAGAGCATCTGCAATTTGTCTGCCAACTGGAGCTGTTTATTCTGACGGCATAGCTGGTCATTATATGCTAGATAGATAATTATAATACCATCATCATACGGGGCTCGGGAACTATTTTCAAGTTGGGAAGGCGAACGTTTTGGCGGACAAAATGTAGCAAAAATGATAGCTTAAAGAAACGGTATATCGCTGTGTTCCCGTTATATTGCCAACAGGATTTATCACCAAATATCGCCACCAGACTTGTGTCTGGATCCCGAAGCTGGATCTGGGATCCAGTTGATCCCTTGGAAAACAAACTCATAATTTGTTTCAATCAGCCTTGATTTAATACTGGTTTTGATTTATTCACGTCTCGTAAATACAAAATATGGTAGTGAAAATTTTGTAATTCTAGGAAATTTGACTGAACGATTTCAATCGATTACAACAGTGTTGAATAAATAACAGTCTGCTCGCAAACACATTAAAGTTTTAAACTGATGTTTGTAACTCATCTAAAGATATGGTTATTGGTTGTGTACCTACTTATTTTAGTATGCTTCCCGTTCCCGTTCTTGTTTCGTAAATGTGCATGCGATTTTTTTTTGTGCGATGGTGACGAAACCACTGCAATAATAAATCAAATAATAAATACTCTGCAATAATACATCCTCTTCACTATCCCTGCTATAATCAGACAGAAATACTGTTTCTTGCCACACACACTTAATAACCTACGTCATCAGCACAGTGGTGACGTCAGCGTTTGCCCGGAAGACGAGATAGTTAGAAAAGAGTGTGCAGCTGAATGGAGAGCCGTTTTCAGAGAAGTCATTTAATTTACACTGATCAGCAAACACTGACAAAACGGTTTTAGGAGTTTAACTTAAACCACTCGTTTGAAGCACTATCACCGCCTCATCCTCCCCCCTTGAAGACTTTTTGCGGGTCCTAAAAATTAAATCTCTATATAATATTTCGTTATGAGAGGAGAGGCTCGCAACGCAGCATTTGATAAGCCGCACGCAACTCAAAATTATTTCATACTCTAACTTGAGAAGAGGCCGGGCTCCACATGATCTATATTATTCAATTGACAACCGCACCACTTTCTTCATTGCGCGGATGATAGGTCTGTTCTACCAATGATAATGCTCAATACGGTCATCATATTCTTCAGCGGTTGGTAGCTCAGTGGTACACCACTAGCCTGGCACCGGTCAATTCCCGCTCCGGCATATTATATTTCGATTTGAGACGACCTAAACTAATCATATGAAACGTTTGGGCATTCTCACCCAAGCGTCTCTGAGGAACGTCTCACTTCTCATTATTGAGAGCCTGCGAAGAACCTGCAGACGCCTAAAAGGAGCGTCTATAATCTCGTTTTCTGATGCTCCAAACATTCAACTTGACTTACGTAGAAGTAGCTCCCGGCGTCTCGTGCGTCTCAAACCGTTTTTTTCAGTGAACATCGGAGCGCAGCTGGCGCAATGATTGTCCGTGACATCACTGTATCTTCTGTGGCTTTGACGTCATAGCGATGCAAGCAAGCGATATATTACGAGATATATAGTGTAACATGCAGAATATAAAGAGCCGACGGAGATAAGCCGCGAGGATTTTCCTCGCGACTTATGCGACTTGGATGCGGAGTTAAAAGAAATGTTTCACATTAACATTATATTTGAGTTGAGATGGCCATTTTGCTGGATTTGCATTGCAATTTAAGTTAGCTGTAAGAAGTTAAACAAGCACCCACAAGCAGGTCCAATCGAAAGTAAATTTGATTTCGATTTGACATCTGGCGAGCAAAAAGGCCTAGTGTAATAGTATGCGAGCCTCTAAACCCGCGACGGAAGTGGCCTCCGAGAGCCAAACTTCGTCATGGTGGGGGGGTGGGGGTGGCGTGCAAAATGACCCACTCGTTTAACTCTGAGGAAAAACGAAAAGAGATAGAGATACCTAGGACAAAAAAAAACGTTTAAAAAGCTCTCAACGATGCACATTCGAAGGGTACAGAGACCCCGTTTTAGCTAAGGTCAATATTGAGGTCACCAGAGTCATCAAAGGTTTCAAATTTCACTTTTTTGGAACTTTCGCTTCGAACAACCCCGTATATCTCGTGAACTATGATAGCTAGGAACAAACGGAAAAAAGCAATTGAAAGCTAATTAAATTTGCTTTCGCACGAAGTGTCCTCAAAATTAGCTCAGATCAATAGTTTAGGCTCCAGAGGTCATCGAAGGTCAAAAATGCAGTTTTTTGTAGATTTTGTTTTCCTTTATAACTTTTTATCTAATAATGATAGAGCAATCATTTTAACACCATCGTGTTCGTCTGGACAAGGCGCTTCGAAAAATATATAAGGTGACATTTCAAGGTCAATTTCAAAGTTTGACCTCGGGTCAAGGTCATTTGGTGACCTGGGTAGGTCATGTTGCATATAAGTCAATGCGGCCAGACGAGACAAACACATTGGTGTCAACCGATCGTCTCTATCTCTTTTCTATCACAAGTTATTAGCAAATCATTGCTGATGACCTCAGATCAATCAGATGACCTCAAATGACCTTGTAGAGACCAATGAGCAACAACTGTACCTTGATCATCCAGAACGAGCCCAAAAAACATGATTCTGAAAGAATTAGCTTGAGCAGTCGTATATTTTCTGAATTGGAAGCATTTGTTTATTTTCCTGTTCACTTATAATGGGGAGGTCAGAAAATTGACCTGACCTTAGGTCACCGATACAAAAAATCCCAGATAAACAA
>VOPJ01013612.1:0-15435 GCA_014673585.1 Semibalanus balanoides
GGGAATGGGCGGGGGAAGACGCGAGTGAGTTGTGTGGGCAGGGTGAGGTCGACCAAAGCTCGGGCGTTGACGGCGGACGGTCCGCCCACCGGCCAGGGGCGTCACCGCCGCCGCCCCTGAGACCAGGTGCTCCTGTGATGTCATTGTGACGTCACAGAGGTGCTGACACTGCCAGCAGCGGACGCGGGTCACGGGAGGGGACTGGAGATACCCGCAGCTGGTCAACAAACACAGATTGGGCGTGTAAGTGGTCGAGCATATGCAAAGACATATGCATAGCACTTAGGCAATGCGCTCCATAAGGAGTGATGGTTTCCGTTTACCATATTAACTACTGTCCCGTTTAACATGTGTTGCCTGCTGTGAAGGATAGACCTCGCCGGGAAGCAGAGTGCAACTTAATCAATGACCTGCCTCCGGAAGTGACAGAGCGTACGGGTAAACATGTGTCACGTCATCGTACTCTTCGTTATCTTGATGCAATGGTTTCCGCCTTCCGGTTAGGAATCCCCGACTGCATTTGTCCTGTATCGTGCGAGTGCTGAGATTATTATTTGCTCGCTGTGGCCCGCTTGAGTGGTCTTCATACTCAGAGATTAGTAAATCCACAGTCATCTTGGTCAGCATGTAGGTACTATGAATTCGTCATAGTTGCCGAGTTTGTGGTCTCATGGAGAAAGACGGTGCCTTCTGTTCAAAGGGAAATGCCTGAGGTCTGTATGATTTGCAGTGCAACATCTCACCAAGGCCATCTGCGTGATCACTGAGCAAGACTGTCTCACTCTTAATCAGAGGATTAATCTGGTGGCGTCTGTGTCTGTTTCGTAATTTCTGATTTTATCACTTATCGCAATATCAGATTATATAACTTATTCATAATCCTTAAGTTAATTATGTGCAATAGGTCAATTGGTACATTGCGCTTTGTGCGTATATATATATAAATATTTATGATTATATAGTATTATATATATATATATATATATATAGTATAGTTATAGATTATTAACGTTACTAGTTTCTAGTCAGTTTATAGTTATAGTTATAGTTATAGTTATAGTTATAGTTATAGTTATAGTTATAGTTATAGTTATAGTTATAGTTATACTTATAGTTATAGTTATAGTTATATCCAAGGCATTTGTAAATGTAAAATGCAAGCAAACATATCTCTTCTCTCTTCTTAGATGACACCGGTATGCGATGTAAGCCTGTTATGCTATCGCTGTAAACACTTGTTGACTTGTTCCCGATATTATCTCCCAGCTTGTGGCGGCTTTTCAGCGAAATACTGAACCGTGCCTTGTTAGCAGAGTTTTCAAGAAAACTGGTGATGACGAAACCGGACAAGCTTAGCATGTTCTTGCTAAATTAGTGACCTCAGCAATTTCCGGTCGAATTCACGAGTCGTGTAACCATATCGCCAAAATTTATGTCACCGAAACTTCTTCAAATTTATTGTGATATCTCAGTTCAGTTTCGTCGAATGCACCACATCCTTGCTCAATAGTTCACATCTTTTATAATCGACAGGTAAATTTGTAGTGCAAAGTAACTTGCCGACCACCATGCAATGGTGGCTGTCAGGTCACTGAACTGTGAACATCCAGGGTCCGGAACTTTATTTAGTGTATTCTCGAATTACATGTTTGTGTCCGATAAGAAACAAAACAATACGTCACGTTACATCCACTGCGCTACATCAGCCATCAAGAACTACGTCATGCCGATCAGTGTGTTACCAGTGCAGCACGCCTGGCGACATACGGGTGTAAAACCAGCCGTGGTCGGCCCGGTGAAAGGACGCCCCTGGAGCGCCCCTATACAGGACTGCCCCTATACAGGGTGGGAGTCAGGCCGGCTCGATTGCTGGCGCCGGTCAGCGTCAGGTGCTCGTCCCCTCCCCCTCTCATTCGCCGCTTACAACACACGACACAGGGGATGATCCCCCGCCCCTCAGAACACACAGGTGATGATCCTCCCTCCACTCAGAACACACAGGTGACGATCCTCCCGCCCCTCAGAACACACAGGTGACGATCCTCCGCCCTCAAGAACACACATGGACTGGTGACGATCCTCGCCGGCCCCTCAGAACACAGCAGCTTGATGATGCCTCCGCCCCCCAGAACACCAGCTGATGATCCTCCCCCCACTCAGAACACACAGCTGATGATCCTCCTCCCTGTCACCAGCCGTGCGCCGCTCGACGGCAGCCATGCTCTGACCCAGTCTCTGAGTTCTGACCCAGTTCTGCTGTCGTGCCCAGCCGGCTCCTGACCCAGCCAGCCGGGTAGTCGGGTATTGGTGGGAACTGATCATAATGGCTCCCAAAACGGGCCGAATGTGTATCAGTCATCTCAGATTTAGCCGCTGCCCCCGTAGCCGTCGGGTGCCTCGGAGCTGTCTCACAGCCTGTCTCTTGTCTGGTCACTCGGTCCGTCCTCGCCTCGTCCCCTCTTCCTCGGTCCTCGGTCACCGACTCTGATGTGACCGGCTCGTTGTCAGATGACGAGTTTTCGATGGTATCGATACCATCCCACTGGCTACCGAACGTCCACGTCCGACCTATCGGACAGAATCATAGAGTGATCGATGTAATTCCTAATCAAAATGCTTTCATCTGATAATTTATCAGTGAGTTAATTGGTTTCGTGTTGGTGATGTTACGCAGATTCGTAACGCCTGACCACCTGAGCTGCTTCGTGTGAGGGTAACAATCAACGGCGCCTGAACCGGAGGTCCAAACACGGAGTAAGCACGTAAACACACCCACTCAGTTGACCATGCCGATGGCGTGTTTCCACTCACGATCACGTACTGGTTATAAGCCGCCACGTTTAGCCACACTCGCCCGAGCAGCCGAGAGCATGCCTCACTTGCACCAAACATGCAACAAACGTCTGAGCAGCTTCATCGACATACCAATTCACAGCCTCAACATCTGGGCTTCACTGCACCAAGAAAGTCCAGTTTCGATCTCTGTGTCCACCTCCGTTACTCTTTGATAGTGCTCGCTTCCCATTAGGAATTCTGCCAGCACGCTTCGCTAATTTCGTTACCGACCTCCGAGCCGACTCCCTGCAGTCCCCGGTGTAGTATACCTTGTCGTTCTGCCGGGGTCCGGGTACCTTATGACGTTACCCGGTGATATTTCGCTGGCCCCTCTCTGGTCGCTGCCGCAGGTGATGGCGACTCCAGGGAACCGCCGCGACCACGGCTTAGCTCGCGTTCGCTGAGTTGCCGCGAAGCTTGTGTCGTACAATGGCATGTCGCGCGACGTTGGCTCGTTTTTTAAACTCCTGCTCAAGCCTTTTAAAACGTGAAGGTCGTTACAGAGGTGATTGCTCGCCTGTGTGCGATTCTAACTCTGCAGTCGAAGCTGCGACGTAGCGGCTGAGCAGCAACGTCGCCGTTGCGAACACCACCCTCTCCCTCCGCCCTAAACTGGGATCTCAATTCCAGTCAGATCCATCGGTCTTCAAACCGGGATATCCCTCCTTACAGAGAGAGGTGCGTGTCGTACAATCTGCGTGAAAGTAGCCGCCTTGTGATCGGCGATGTTACCGGTCGGGCACCGGTTGAGCTCACATGAGGGAACTGATCCCTGCATGTGCGTGCACTGAGCACACAGTGCAGTGGGCATCAATAGGTCGTTGACCGGCGCCAGTTGGAGCGGCAGTAGCGGTCTGGTGGCCTCATTCGAGGCGGCTGTTACGCGTGGAATGAAATGGACCGTGAGAGAGCATCTGTCGGAAGGGGTGTTACGACTTGCTCTTGCAACGCGAGATTTGACGTTTCGAGGGAAGAAGAAAGAGCCTACCGCTTTCCAGGACCATCACAATACAAGAGCACGAGTCCCATCCATCCATCGGTATTCCCATCCATCCAGTGCTCTCAACGAGCTTCATTTAGCGTCTAAACACCTCCCTGTTGCCACAGCTGCTGCCTGCTCCCGCTGTGCCCGAGACAGACCACTGACCTGGCAGCATCGCCTCCCTCCGCCTCCCTTCTGCAGCGGCTGACCTCCGCCGGCAGCCGGGGTCACTGGCTGACCTCAGGAGGCCGCCCGCAGTGGCCGGCAGCCGCCACTTCCTTCTCTCTGATCGGCTTTTTGTGCGGCGGTAACGGGAACGGAGTGGGAGAGTTAGGGCCGCCACACTGGGTGAGACACACTGGCCACACTTACCATCGCCACACTGACCATCGCATGCTGTTAGTTTTAAAAACGTCCGTTTTTTATAAATAAATGATGAACACAGACAATGACACGCAATGTATTTCTGTCGATGATAACGTCCGACGGCGGCGGTTGCAGATTCGATAATTCAATGCAATGAACATTGCGTCACGAGCTCCGACGTCTGTGAAAATTGATAGCAAGTTGTTGCCAATTTCTCGCTTCCGTCGTCACCGACCCCCAGCGTGAGATGTTAGTGCAGAGCCTGCTGACTGGCTGGCTGGTTAAGCGACTGGCTGGCTCGCGAGCTGGTAGTGTTGATGCTGAGATTTATAGGTGCACCAGGCAGTCATCGAACGATTTAGGGCCGGTGTCTGGTGTCTGGTGCGTGCCTGTCTGCCAACAAGCCGTGCCTCCCCTGCCTCAGCGGCGTGGGAACAGAGGGGGAGAAAAGGAAGGGGAATAGTGGTGGGTGATGTCTGAAAGCGAAGCATGTAGTATTACCACTTTCATAGGCATAATTTCAAGCGTGATATACGCTGCTCCCTGCTAGGTGGCTGTGATGGTCGACACGCTGCATATATCATTGTTGGTTCTGGTCTTCTTGCTGGTTAACATGCCGTTTGGTGTCAGTGTATGTATTATATGGTGGTTCTCGGCTGTTTGAGGTCAAGGAGCTGAAGGCAATACCTGGTTTGGTGGTTTGAGTTATTCGAGGTGAAGCAGCTAGCTGCATTGCCAAATGATTTGCGCAACGTCCTTGTGCCACTGCCAACTCGAGGGTTACGCAGAAAGATATACCATAGGCGGGCCGGGCCGGATTCAAACCGAGAGGTGGAAAGCCGCCACTTATTCATCAGTCAGCCGTCCTGCTGCGAGGCTTCTGTACGCGGCATTAATCTTGCCACTGATATCGATGTACTATCTACACTAGTCCACAGTCCAATAATCTGAAATTCACCTTTCTACGGACGTTGTGCGTTGCTGCTGCACTCGTAAAACCTGGCAAAAATTAGGAAATATAAAAATACGATAATGCTTAGGTAAGTCAGCTGCCGGGCGCTTCACCGCGACTCTGGTCCAGACGCAGCGCCTTCCCTCCTCTCGCAATACGTCGTGCGATGAACCGTAGATAACGAACGGCGTCCATTCACTCTGTTCCGACTGAGGACTCCCACGAGTGATGGTGGCTGAGACTGCGACCGACGGAAGCCGCTTTCAAATGTCGCCTCCCACCGCGTCCGGCCGATCTGGATGGGCAGTCACTAGTCACAGTCCAGGGAGCAGCACCGGGAGGTCGGAGATCTGCTATGTTTTGAACTGGCAGTGGAGGGACTGCGGGACGATATGCTGTGGATCTAGTCATGGGCTGGTTGCCAGTGAAGATGACTTGTCATCTTCTTGACGAAAGTCATGTGCACGTATTTTGCAGGTTATTGTAATTCACGCAAATGTAATACTGCATACAAAATATCCAACAGATTCCAAAGAGCCTGGGTTATGTAAGTGTGACCATAAAGTGATGGGCGACCATGGTTAATTTATGTACATACGTGTGGTTTGTACACCCTAAATTGAGCGATTTGTATAGTTTGTTAAGTTATTTTTATAAACCTGGTCCAACCTGACTCGTTTGACTCACAAATGCCGAGTCTGAGCGGCCCACTCGGAATGACCTTCTTGTTATGCATTCTCGGCATTTCTCAGAGCTGTTTACCACTAGGGCTGGTAGTCAGTATTTGGTAATCGCGTTTACCGTTGTCCGTCTGTTAGATGATCTGCCGTCAAAGGCCAGCTTGCATCCTAGACCTGAGCGCCACTGCCAAAATAAACTGTCGTAAAGTTGTCTGCATACTTACCGCTGGAACCGGCTGTACCGGACCCGTCTATACCATTACCTATGCCGAACAATACTGGGAACTGTGCCCGATGTCCGACGGCAGTTATTGAAACACAATGGTCTGCATTAATCAGCTAAGTTTTCACCGTGGGCCGTGCCTTCCGCGCCCTGTTGCCAGGGAGAGATGACTGGCAAGCGGTACGGCGCGTGGCAGGTAGGCGTCTGAGGCCCGAGCCGGACAGGGCGGGACGGGGCGGAGACGCGTCCATTGCATACATCGCCCCATCCGACCCGGATTGAGCTGCCTGCACTCTGCAATATAGGCGCCACGTTTCCAGCCGCGGCACGGTTTACCTGGAAATCTGATGAATTCGGCATAGATTTGCGATGCTGTGCGCTCTGCGCTGCATATTAAAGCGAGTGCGTGCGAGATAGCGTCACGTCACGTCATGTCATGTCACGTCACGACTCGTCACGTCACGTCACGTCATGTCACGTGACCGGCAAGAGACCGTAAGCTAGCTGGGTGAAGCCCAGCGAAATGTCTTCACGTCGCAGCTATCCTGGTCTCCCGTCGTAATCGTCGCACGTCGCAGCTAATGACCTTCCGAGTGTCGTCTCCGTCATTTCCACTGCAGAGTGACGGCTTTCGGTCAGCCCTCTCGCCTGCTGTTCGGTCGGCCCTCTCAGTCCGCTGTTCGGTCGGCCCTCTCAGCCTGCTGTTCGGTCGGCCCTCTCAGTCCGCTGTTCGGTCGGCCCTCTCAGCCTGCTGTTCGGTCGCCCTCTCAGCCTGCTGTTTCGGTCGCCTCTCAGCCTGCTTTGTCTGTTCCGGTCGCCTCCAGCCTTGCTGTTCGGTCACCCTCCTCAGCTGCGGTTCGGTCGGCCCTCTCAGCCTGGTGTTCGGTCGGCCCTCTCAGCCTGCTCTGCTGCTATCTTCTTCAGCCGTCTGAGCTCTGGCATTATCACGGACACCTGGCCGCCGCCGGCAGTGTCGGGTCTAATTGCGGTGGGACCTTGGCGTCACACGCTGGGAGTGCCAGCAGATTGTTCACACCTGTTTGGAGCCGGCTGCCGCAGAGTGCTCCGCCGCCGGCTGTTGGTCCGGAGTTCGGAGTTTGACGACGGCGGACCACCAGGCAATCTGGGTGCATCGCCCCCCGGGTTTTCGTTGGCTTAGGTATGCGACGTTCAATTATTGTTCGTATTTGTTTACGGAAAGTTAATTTAAATCATTACACTCTACTCCACCTTACTTAACGACTGCACCCTAGTTAACTACTGCACTCTACTTTACTACTGCACCCACTTGAAAAATATATAAGAGACTTTCTAAGTCGATCAGGCTCAAGACTGAGCTGCGTAATATGGTCGCAATGGCCATTTGCTATGACATGAAAAGCAATTGCGTACTGCTGGTGTTTTAAATCCTGCCGTTGACTGGAATTGCGCGATCGGATAGTGGGGTCATGGCCCGCGAAACAAGCTTTGCGCGGGTCCTGATCTCGGAAGTCCATCCCATCAGAATGCTCGAAAAACTGCATCATTTAATGCAGCTGGATTTAACCATATGGCAGTATCAGGGTCGCTGTTCCGCTCGAGAGTCACTGGGCCGCCAGGGCGCCCACATCACGTGGCGCCCGCAGTAACATGTTATGCCCAATGTTCATGTATGCAATGCAATAATGCATGAGATCGGCGACGATACCCGACACGGTGGCAACGCATCCTGCTGTTTTAGAGCAGACAGGCGGGTCACCTAGGCGGGACCCGGCCCGACGGAGCGGCGCATTGGGACACGGCAGCGACCGAGGTCTCCGCGCAGGCAGCGGTCACCAAGGCCATCTCACTTTAAAGAGACGCATGTCACCGAGGCGAACGTCCCAAGTGTGTGCATTGAGTTGAGTGTACGGGCGTATGATGCAGGTGCCGGTTAAAGTACATACTGAAACATGTCTGCGGGCCGTGCGTTGGAATATTTGCACCTGCCAACGCGGAATGCCAATGCGCCAGTAGCAAGAGGCCCAGAGCGGCACTGTAGTAGGTAACTCAAAATTCCATGCTTCATCTAATATTGTGATGTTCGTTGGAAAGCTTATGAACACGCACTGCAAATTTTCACAGCTTTGAATTCATGGGAGGAAAACAATGGCTAGAAGGTATATTGAGAGCTTTTAAAACAGCGTCTTTTGGTAAAAGTGCATTTTGGGGTAAATGGTAAAGGTGCATTTTAAGGGTAAAAGTCCACTTTAGGTAAAAACGAAAATGCACCTTCTTCCACTAAACTTTGGGTAAAAGGTGCATTTGTGTTAGTATTAATCCGCGCTTATTCCGCGGATGAAATCACAAAGTGAGGGTGACGCAAGTTCCGTTCGATTGTTTTCCTCAGCCCGTGCCATCGCATGTCATCACGACGCTTGTGTGCCTGTCCGTTCCTTCCTCTTATCACTGACCAGCATCAGCGGGGCCGCGTACGGAGGTAATTAGCCTATGTCGCTGCCTTATATGGAAATCTGGACCACCTCACAGCGTTATCGTGATTCGGTCACGATAGCACGTGAAGTCGTGCTCGAGTGAGGCGGCAACACCCGGCGCTGGGCGGATTTTTGTCGGTTTTTGTCGGAGATCTGCCGTCGCACACCTGCTGCATCGCTTTCCCTTGTTGGCCTGTTCAGCCCCATGTCGGTCTCCCCCCCCCCGAAACCTCTTTTGACCTCGGGACAGTGGACCGAGCCCATTCACGCTCGGATTAGTGTCGTGTGCGATGTGTAGTGTGTAAGTCGTTGTCGCAAAAGGAATCACGTGAATGCATGCTATGTGTTAGTGTAACAGCGTAGTGTGTAGTCACGTACTGTGTACTGTGTACTGTATACTGCGTATAGTGCACTGATCCTGATGGCGCATGACAAGAAACTCAACGTAATTCACGGTTGTTAGACACGCTAGTTGGTAGCTACGCGGAGTAAGTGGAGTGCCGACTGTTGTCGGCTCTCGGCTCTGGCGGCGGAGACCGTTACTTCGCACCTCGCGGAGGAGACAGATCTGCTGCCACTGTCCCGCTCTTGGACCAGGAATGTCTGGACTCTGGCGGAGGAATGTGTACACACGGCCAGCCGGCCACACCGGTGTGCTGTGCAGCTCATGTTTATAGATCAGAGCTGCGACGGCGCGGTCTGGCGACAGGAGACCGGGGCGTGGTGACTGGTTACTGGCTGGGTGGTGACTGGTTACTGGCTGGGTGGTGACTGGATACTGGCTGAGTGGCGACTGGTTACTGGCTGGGCTGGGCGTGGCGACTGGTTACTGGCTGGGCTGGACGGGGTGACTGGTTACTGGCTGGGTGGGGCGTGGTGACTGGTTCCTGGCTGGACGAGGTGACTGGTTCCTGGCTGGGCTGGGCGTGGTGACTGGTTCCTGGCTGGGCTGGACGTGGTGACTGGTTCCTGGCTGGGCTGTGACGTGGTGACTGGTACTGGTGGGCTGGACGTGGTGAACTGGTTACTGGCTGGGGCTGGACGGTTGACTGTTACGCTGGGCTGGACGTGTGTGACTGTCGATTACTGGCTGGGTGGGGCGTGGTGACTGGTTACTGGCTGGGCTGGACGTGGTGACTGGTTACTGGCTGGGTGTTGACTAGTGACTAGTTACTGGCTGGGCTGGGCGTGGTGACTGGTTTACTGGTTGGCGGGCTGGGCGTGGTGACTGAGTTACTGGCTGGGGCTGGCATCGTGGTGCAACGTGTTACTGGCTGGGCTGGACGTGGTGACTGGTTACTGGCTGGGCTGGGCGTGGTGAACTTGGTACTGGCTGGGCTGGCGTGGTGACTGGTTCCTGGCTGGGCTGGACGTTGGGTGACGGTTCCTGGCTGGGCTGGGCGTGGGTTGACTGGTTACTGGCTGGGCTGGGACTGGTGACGGTTACTGGCTGGCTGGGCACGTGGTTGACTGGTTACTGGCTGGGACTGGGCGTGTGACTGGTTTCCTGGCTGGGCTGGACGTGGGACTGGTTACTGCTGCGGTGGTGATTAGTGACTGGTTACTGGGCTGGGCTGGACGGATGACTGGTTAACTGGCTGGTGGGGACGTGGTCGACGGGATCGTTAAGTTACGGTTAGCGATGGAGACAAAGATGCAGGAACCGGGGGGGGGGGCATGAGGGACAGCCGCCTCCCCAACATTTTAAGATTTGTACATTACACCTAAGGGCGTTGCTTGGAAAGAATCTACTTCAGAATGTCTCCCCCCCCCACACACACACACACACTTTCGGAAGGTTCCGGTGCCCCCGAATGAAGACACTGACAAAACTGAAGGAAGTGGCACGATGCGGTTCACTGGGTGTCGTTAGTAATATTTACCGAGGACCTGGAACTATATGGAACAGCTCCTTCTAAACACAGCCAAGGGCGGCGCCACCTTCCGAAAGTAGGGGGACGGACGGAGGCATTTTGAGGTCGATTCTTTCCATGTAACGTCCATAAGCGTAATGTTAAAATATTAAATGTTGGGGAGACGCGTCCCCCGTCCCCCCCTTGGTGCCGCCCTTGAACACAGCTCAATGCTTTTTGTATTATGCTGGATCTGAGTTATATAACAGTCATCTTTAATGTGTATACCTATTATTCAGGATTTAATTGATTATGTATATTTCGTGAGATAAAGTAACGGGTCGGAACATGGACGACGGACGTATAACAATGCCAACGACTGAGTGACGTCTGCAGTTGCATGCGTTTGGACTTCCTAAGCGCTCGCTGGCATGCAATACAATGACTGATGCTTACAGCTATGGCACGAATGCAACATATGACAGGTACATTAGTGATTTTCATGCATGTCTAAAGATAGGTTTGTACTCTGTCTGACGAACTCCGAATGCATTGTTCCGCTAAACAAGTCTCTAACTTACTATTAAATCCCATAACAGCATACCGAAACGTATAACCCTCCCAGCCAAATTCATACCATAGCCGGATGCGGGATGCATACCGCGCCCCCATGCTATAGACCCTACATCACTGCTAGTCGTGACAGGGCAGAAGCACCGTTACCTAACGTTCGTGCACGAGGCCGTGTTGTTGTGAATCTTCCAAGCGATCCTGGATGTCACCGATCGCAGCGCAGTTTACACGAACAGTTACGGCATCCGGCGCTGCGAGGATCGAATATCTTGATGTAAACTGTCATTGGGTCATGCTAGATGATTGGTGTCAGGAGCAGAGTTTGATGTGTTTCCAGGCAACATACCCATTACCCATTGATTCGGTGATCAATGTTGGCAATAACTTGTTAGTGATGGATCAGTTTCGGCAGGCGAAATGGTGCAATATAAACCGTTGATGAATTGGTAAGCCGAAATCCGATGGCTTGTACGACAAACGTCTCGACCATGTATGAACATAACTCACATTGTCATTTATTGGGCATTGTTTTCAGCGAAGAGAATACCGGATCCAATCTTCATTGTATGGCCAATAGCCATCAACCATCCTTTCCCGATTTCCTCGATGGCCAAAAATTGCATACATACCGATATGACATGACGAAAACACTTGGAATACAACGCTATTGTCTCTTTGTAAACATACATTCAAACGCTGACTAGACAACACCCATGTTAATGACGCTCAAGTCATGGATGACATGCTCTAGTCAAGAGAAAGTTTTCCTTCAAAATATCGGTATCGGTGCTCGCCTTTATAGGAACACCCGAGAAATTCTGCTCATGAGCACGGCTAAATGCTGCGACTGCCTTCGTCCCCGACCATTTCACGCACACCCGGCACGCACACCCGGCATAACGGCTGAAGTTGGCTGTACCGTCAGAGAAAGTCAGCTCCCTCATTTCACGGCCTCGCTCTGTTGCCGTGTGTGGTATGCAGTTTTGGTTTGTTTGTTGGCCGGAGTTCTGGCCCGCCGGAGGTATGCACGTCGGTACGCAGAGGTAGACAATCTACGGAAACTCTCCACATTGCTGCGGAAACTTTTTAATTCGTGCTCCGACAAACAACACATAGAAAGTATCTAACGAAATTTATCGAGACCTGCGGCACTTGGAAGCTTTCGATGGATAAACTTCCGCAATGAGATAAGTCTTGGTGTATTTTTCACCAGCAGCTCGGCGGTACGTGCGGTGACCAGCGGGGGCGGTCTGGTCTGGTCTCTGGTCCGTGGTCACCCGCTGGTCTGCGGTAAACACCGGACTGCACGGGGAGCCTCATCAGCCGCCCGCGCCCGAATTGAACAGCTCCTCCCCGGAATTGAACAGCTCCCTCTGCGGGATGGAGCGGCTCATCAGCGCCGGCCTGGAGAATTGAGCGGCTCGCGCTGGGCGGTGGTGATATGCGTCTTGGTGTGATGAACAGAGCGGTAGGCATTAACTGAAGTGGTGGGCGGAGTAGCAGAAGGCGCCCGCGGACGGAGGGAATATATGTGAGCGGAGCGGTGGGTGGTCATGATATATCGGATGTGATAGCAAACAATAGGTTCCAATGGGACACCTTATTTGGAGTGTGGGTGGAGAGAATGGCTGGGCTCCTAGGGGCAGTCAACACCTAGCTGGACTCTACACTCTACAGCCCGCAGGTCGGAATTCGGATCGGTAGCTCCGTCCGCTCCGTCCACTCTATCCTTTTAATCCACTCGATCCACTCTATCCACTTTATCCACTCCATTATATTCACTCTATCCGCTCTATCTGCTCTATCCGCTCCATCCACTCTATCCGCTCCATCCACTCGATCCACTCTATCCACTTTATCCACTCCATTATATCCACTCTATCCGCTCTATCCGCTCTATCTGCTCTATCCGCTCCATCCACTCTATCCACTCTATCCACTCTATCCACTCTATCCACTCTATCCGCGCTGTAGTCTGTAGAAGAGACCGGTGAACTCTTCTCGGTCTCTGAAGTGAGATGTGCCGTAATCGGACCACATCCAGCGGCGGTAGCCGTATCTACCGGGTGGGCGGTGCCTCCAGCTGTATAGTGCTATAGGTGGAGGGACCTCGTATGTTACAGTGGTACACCGGCACCACTCCAGCCAACACCCGGACCTGAGATCCAGACCGATATAACCACACGACCAGCCCCTCTCCGGCCCACGACCAGCTCATCTCCGACTAGATAGAACGTCGAGTACGAATAGTGCCCCTTCTCCTCCGGGCATCGGAGCAACACCACCCATCCTCTTCTACCCCACCCCTTCCCGCATGTCCTCTTCTGGTCGCATCCCTTCGCTGCACTTTCTCTGAGTTGTTTGCGTCGGTTTGGTGTTGACACTGCGACCTAGTGCGACCTAGTCGAGTGTCACCATTCACAGTCCAGCCGTCCTTTGTATGCGTGTGGACGCGATTTGTCCGTCCCGTTTGATTTACTGCTCTTTTTCAGCTCACCCTGGCCGTCCCGACGGCCGTCTGTGCAGGCATTACGCGTAACACTTCTTTTGACCTGTTCGCTTGCGTAGTATTCCCGCCACGCAATGGAACTCATGGAGGGAATGTTTATGCACGACTAGTAGTATGCAGTATGATGCTGCGAAAATCCCAGGGGGTCCGGCTTCCAACTAGCAAAACGTGGCTTGAGCATTTAAAGAAATCGCTAAACAAAACGGGTTGCATCATCGTTATGTGGTGTTCGATTTATCGAAGATTCGTAAAGATTCCAACAACTAGAAATGTATGATTCACCCAACTTATTTCATGATTCACCTAGCATTGTATGATTCACCTAACACTTTATGGTTCATCTAAGATTAAATGATTCACATAACACAAACAGTAACTCTCGAGAAGTCGAGAGCCGTATCGATTGGCCAGCTATCTCTCGCTCTCAGCTCGCTCCGTTTCCGTTCATTCCGGCCGGTGACTCTGGCTCGCGCTGTGACACACCCGGAAGTGGGCCATTGGACGGCGGACCCATATTATGCGTGAGGGCGGCTGTGGCGGGGCGACGGCGGCGGCCGGTCACCCTTCCCGGATCACCCGTCCCTCCGCCGTCCGCCCGTCCGCCCGTCCGCCCACCGCCCGCCGCCCGCCGCCGCCCGCCCGCGGCCGACCACAGGGTCGTCCGACCGCTGACCGCTGACCGCTGACCACCAGCGTCGGTGACCAATAACAACCGGCTGACCGCCTGTCGTCTGTGGATTGCTTCATCCAGAATATCGAGAAATATGCGCAATTTGGATTCATTGCTTGTAAAACATCCGTCAGAATGCGTTCAGCAGCGTCATCTGAGGAGGGATTGCTGCGATAGTGTATGTTCTTCCGTAGAACGTCGGTTCGGTGCAGTGTTGCACCTGAAACTCGAATCTTGCCGGTTCGGTGGCGGGGACGAATGGTAGGGTTCTATATGTTACGATGTCTCAGTCCGGTTCCGACTTCAGACCTGTCTTGACGGTAGTGTTGTGTCTGTTTTCAGCTGCTGAACTCACTGGCTCGCGATCTAGACCACATGCTGAATGACCTCAGCCTGGACCAGGCCTCGACCCCGCCTCCGACCGAGGCGTACCCCGTCACACGCTCTGCCACGTACCCCGTCACCAGGTCAGTCACGTACCCCGTCACACGCTACCCCGTCACCAGGTCAGTCACGTACCCCGTCACCAGGTCAGCCACGTACCCCGTCACACGCTCTGCCACGTACCCTGTCACCAGGTCAGTCACGTACCCCGTCACCAGGTCAGTCACGTACCCCGTCACCGGGTCAGTTACGTACCCCGTCACCAAGTCAGTCACGTACCCCGTCACCAGTTCAGTCACGTACCCCGCACCAGTGTCAGCCACGAACCCGTCGCCAGGTCAGTCACGTACCCGTGCAACCAGGTCAGCCACGTACCCCGTCACCAGGTCAGCCACGTCACCCCGTCACCAGGTCAGTCACGTACCCCGTTCACCAGGTCAGCCACGTAAACCCCGTCCACCAGGTCAGTCACGTACCCCGTCACCAGGTCAGTTCACCGTACGTCACCAGGTCAGTCACGTACCCCGTCACCAGGGTCAGTCACGCATAACCCCGTCACCAGGTCAGCCACGTTACCCGTCACCAGGTCAGCCACGCTACCCCGTCACAGGTCAGCCACGTACCCGTCACCAGGTCAGTCACGTACCCCGTCACCAGGTCAGTCACGTACCCCGTCACCAGGTCAGTCACGTATCCCGTCACCAGGTCAGTCACGTACCCCGTCACCACTCACCAGGTCAGTCAAAGGTTAAATATTGTTTCCGAAGAATATGTGGGTCGCACACATGTTAGATGACCTGAAGGTAACACATCAATCTGAATAGGAATGAGAACAGCCACATAAATAGGAATGAGAACAGCCACATACTGAGTTAGCGACTGGACATCTTTTATGTAGAGGCGACCATCAAAAGAGCGGTCTTTTTGTTCTGCTAAGCTCCAGTTCTGCCTGTAA
>VOPJ01013613.1:0-15432 GCA_014673585.1 Semibalanus balanoides
GTCAGGCCGAAGTCCTTGCCGGAGATGATGTGGTAGAGGAGGTTCTTCATGTCGTACGGGCAGAGGTTGACGAGGGTTTCGATGGCCTCGTCGGCGGCGCACTTGAGCATCCGCTGGAGCTCGCCGCACATCACCTGAGGGGAGGAGAAGGCGGTGGTGAGCAGCACGAGAAAGGAGGGGCGAGATGATGATTGGGGTTTAAGGGCGGGCCAACAACAAAGGTCACATGCCGCCCAGAAAGGAGGGGCGAGTCCTACAGAGGAATGATGATGATGATTTGGGCTTAAGGGCGCCTCAACTCAATGGTTATGCGGCGCCCATTTCTACAGAGGAAGAATCACGTATTTCACGGTTTTCGGCGATCGACATACGTGGTTCTTTCACACCTCATGATGATGATGATGATTTTGGCTTTAGGGCGCCGCAACAATCTTTCACACCTCAAATGAAAAAGGGAGTTAGTGGTTAGTACATAGTCTGCCATCAATAAAACTAAGGATTATTTGTTTATCCTACGAGGTATTGGTGTTAGTGGCGTGGTTGATCACAATGCATTCCATCTGGGGAGAACACACCTGCATATGTCCATAATGGGGCCTGCGGCTCCTCTCCATCATGTTAAGCCAAACAATGCAGTGCTGGTATGAAAAGCTAAGAACAGTGGTGTCAAGTGCTTGTTGCTCGACGAATTCCATTGGTGCGACGATTCAAGACTCAAATTGAGGTTAGAAGAGCGAGTGCACAGGCGTGAGTTTTGAGGCGCGGGCGCGAATGGCGCCGTGAAGATGTCAGGGTGTGCAGCTAGCCGTTGCCGGAGGCAGTGTCAGGTAGACGAGGCTGGTACGTGTGGAGCAGGCGAATTCGGGTTGCGCACGTTGTTGAGGATCGTTGGCTAGGAGTAGAGCAAGACATTGCTGAATTAAAATAGCGATCATAATTATGGATCACCAGGAATCTCAAGTCAGTCGTCTGACTGTTCAGTGTGACCCGAGTATGTATGTGTACATGCCAGACGCCTGGTAAGCACCAACCGCCTCGACCGAATCACAGACGGGAAATTTCGCGATTTTTAATCACCAAAATGTACAAGTAGAATAATTGATCACTTATGTTTACAAAATGTGACCTGTAGAATTAATGAAATGTTACATTGAGGGTGGAAAATAAAAAGGCGAAAAAATCGTGAGGAAAAGATAAGCACGTAATTTAACATGCAGTCCGTTGACACAAATTTCGCCCATTCAGACACAATAAGCGTCACATTGTTAAGAAATCAAGAAAACAAAGGTAAGCCATCTGAACACCACAAATCGCATGCACTCACATACATAAAATCGCAACTGCACGATATTGCGTATGCACAGGGCACACTATACAGTATACATCCTCACCATTTATGCACCTAACCACCTCACCCAGGGAGATCAGAAAAATAGGCCCTGTATAATGTATAATCCCTGTATAATGTATAATCATCTGTATAATGCATACTCCCCTGTATAAGGTATAATCTCCTGTAGAATGTATAAGCATCATCTGTACAATTTATAATCACCTGTATAACTCTGCCTACTCTCCCTCACCTGTATAATGAGGCCGACCCTGATCCGCAGCATCTCGGAGAACAGCTGCGGCTCCACCCTGATCAGCATGCTCATGTAGAGCAGCAGCTCCTGCGTCAGCATCGCCGTCGTCTCGTCCTTCCCGTGCGCGCGGTGGATCAGCTGGCGCAGCTCCCCGGCCGGGAGGGGGGCCACGATCGCGACCTCGTCCGGCGGCGCTCCCACCTGTCCGGGGGAGAAATGGCACGATTTTAGGCAGGGTTTCGCTAGATTTCCCCTAGATTTAGTGAGACTACGATAGCGACATAGTCTGGTGGCGCGCCCACCTGTCAGGGAGAAATGGCACGATTTTACGCATAGTTTCTCTATATTTCTTTGGATTCCGAAGAGTTCATGTATTCGCTAGATATATTTAGGTCTTGTTCTGCAGTCTTTCTATAGGATGATTTTTGCTGTAGGGCACCGTACCTATAGAGATTATGTGGAGACAATTATTCTGTTTTATCTGTAAACTCTCCAATGATTATTGATCATTCTAGAGATAGTGGAAATATAGTATTTACCATCTTCCGATAGCACCTTTCTTTCCATTAGAAACCCAATTGTCTAAAATGTCACCAACGAAATGTTTTAGCAGCCTTAAAAGTAGACATTGGCACATAAAAACAATGTGTCGATAGCACTGCTAAATCTGAAACTCAACAGAAACCTAGCTCAGCTAATCTAACTGGCTCTAACAACGCTCTAACCCTGCTCCCCGGTACTTGCCCCAGCTTTAAATCCGCGCCCCGGTACTTGATCCAGCTCTAACTCTACACACCCGCACTTGCCCCACCTCCGACTCCTCCCCCGGTACTAACCGTCAGCTGCTTCTGCCTGACGAGCATGGCCGTCACGGCCTCGGCCAGGTCGGCGATCTTCTTGCCCAGCATGCCGGCGGTGTGGCGCACCATCGCCCAGTGCTTCTGCCTGCACGCAGACTCGTACAGATCATCATACAGCTCCCTGACCGTGACCTTCCTGCCCGCGAGATCCAGCTGGAAGCCGAGCCCGTTGGCCACCGCGAGAAAGTGCAGGATATCGCCGCGCTCCTCCAAGTCGTGCGTATCCCGCAGCATCGCTATCAGCTCCTCGTTGCCCACGTGATCGTACTGCACATCGGACTCGGTGCGCATGACGCTGAAGCTCTCCGGCGGCTCGCGAGCTTCATCGCTGCTGAGTCGCGCACGTGACGTAGCGTCGGCGAGCGCCTCGTCTTCCGGCACTCGGTCGAGGTTGTCGTCGGCGGCGACGGAGAGGGAGGACCTGCGGAAGGACTTGCGCCGCGTCAGGCAGAAGGCCGAGTCCTGCGCGGCCGGATGCAGCGACGCCTCCTCGCCGAAGACGCTGCGCGAGCGCCGCATCGCGCCGCGGTAGATGCTCGGCCGCCGGGACGGCCCCGCCACCTGTCCGGCGCCCGCCCGCAGCCCGTCCAGCACCGACGACCGCCGGATCGCCAGCGACTTGCGCAGGTGGTTCTCCAGGTACTGACGCACCTCCGGCTTCAGGCTGTCCGACCTCCCTGCCTCGTGGTCGTTGAGGAACTCGAGGCTCGACAGGCACGACGTGTTGACGAAGTCCTTGATGGTGCCCAGCATGACGCGGGTTCCGTTCAGGTAGCCGGTCTTGATCTTCCGGAACGTCTGGACGTACGGCGCCGGCACGCTGCCGTCCTCGAGCAGCCTCTCCTGGAAGACGATCGTCACCAGCGGGCGTCCCATCATGTTCGTCCACGCCGACTGCAGGAAGTAGATCTCGTTGCCGAGGATGTCGATCACGAGCTGCGCGTCCGAGGCGAAGAAGAACCGGTCCATGTCGAGGAACTGAGGTGTGAAGGCGAACACTTGGCCCTGGAGGGAGTAAAGGATGCTGGTCCCAAGGCTGCCCACGTCGAGCGTGGCACGGCCGGACAGGCCAAGCTTCTTGTTGTTGCCCAGGTGGGTGAAGAGCTTGCCGAGGACGCGCGCTGGTTGAACCTCGATCGGGTACACTTCGTCCACGGTTTGAACCTGGGGGGTAGAGAGGGGGATTGGTGTAAGACGCCGGCTGGACCTGCGGGGAGATAAATGAGAGGGGAGAGTTAGCTTCCATCCATAGCGAGACGAGAAGGGAGTAAGAAGGGGATGGGTAATGTCAGTGGCGTCACCACGGTGGGGGAGGGGGTACGCAGGGTACTTTGCCCCTCTCCCAACCTCCAGTTGGAGACACCCTGACATCGATACAGATCTGAGGAGAAAATGAGGTCGGGAAAATTAAGTAGGTTGACCAGTGACCACGTACGGAGGTTTGCCCCTCGACAATAAATATCCTATTTCAACCCGTGGGATTCCAACGAATCCTTTGAAAATGGTTTAGTATCTGTGTGGTTCCGACCCCGGTGAATACTGGATATCTATAAACTGATCTGCTGATCTCAGTAGATCTGGGACCAAGCTTCTAAACTGGATCCGTTTCTGGGATCCGCACGTATGTCTGGTATAGGGACGCAGTCAGGGGGCACGGGGCCCTGAACAAAACAAATGTACACTACATAAAATGCAATTCTTTGACGACCTTTTCATGACTTTTTGTAAATAACTATCGACACGAAGAAGTTAAAAGTGAAACCGGAACACATGTGCTTGTCTCATCGAGACGTCTTCAAATATGCAATATACTACTGGTCAACTATACCTTGACCCGAATGAATAAATGTGTAAGTTTGACAAAACTGGTCAAATGACTATGATTGAAGCGCCTGTAAGAGACAACACAATGGTGTGAATTAATTCCCGTCTAATTATTAATGTATTGCCGAAGAACAGTCGCTAAACATAACCTTTAATTTATGACCACGGAGCCTGAATAGCCTGAGGTAAAGTTGAGGACAACTAGGGATTGCAGTTTAACAAACTCCTTTTTTCGTTCTCTTTACTCATGAGTTCTAGATATTAGGTTTCTGGTGCGAAGCCTTTAACCGCGCCCACTGGCTCAGCTTCCCGCCCTACAGGGGTGTTTACCACCACCCCTCTATCGCTTATATGGACGAACACAACAAAAATCCGAACCGTCACAAAAAAATTTCGAAACTATTTCAATATCTCGGTTTCGCTCACGTCAAAAGTCAGTCACCAGAGGACATGAAATAAATTTCCAGTTTTAAACATCGCTCCAGAAACCCAAATATTGGGAACTCATGCTATCAGATAACGAAAACAAACAATCGATAGCCTTGAACAGTGCATCGACCTAGTGTTCCTCAAATTTAATAGTTTAGGCTCTGAGTCTTAAAGTCAAAGATGCTGATTGGAAAACAATTTTCGCAAATAACTTTTACCTAAAGATACGCAATACTGTTAAGCCATGTGTTGTGAGCAAGCGCGTTGAAAATTTATAATTTATATGTCAGGTCAACTAAAAAATAACCTCAGTCAAGTCAAGTGGTGACAAGTAGACATTTTTTCAAAATCAAGGAGACGTTCTTGACGCGAGACAAGCACATGGGTGAAAGTTGCACTTCTCTATCTGCTTATGTCCAGTTATTGCGAAAAGTGTTGGTGCTCGGATTACCTCAGAATGACCCGTATGGTTACTGAACAAATCGCATGGATCATACATGCAGTTCTACTGAATAAATATAAGAGGAAAGGAACCAAATTCGTCGAAAAAGAAAGCATTTGAAATGTATTCATTGACTTATAATGGAGTCACAAAATTACCCGACAGCCACCATGTAAATCCGATGATACACATTTGTAGTACTATGAACTTAAATGACCGAAGTTTTGAATATGCGATCCTAGCAAATGGTCATGCAAAAGATTTGGAGTGGGGCACTGCAAGACTACCTATCGACACGCAGCTTGAAATTCGCAAAATGTGCGGAAAGGATGAATTAAATTGCAAATTGGCCGCGGCGTAGGCACTAACGCGCGTTTCGTTATCTCGATAAAACAGGTGTGGGTTCAAATCCCCACCCCCGAGTCACCCAGTGGGGTCGGGTAACTGGAAATATGAACTTTGATGAGCTAAATATTGACCTGACATTACAAAAGATACATTTGTGATAGAGCTCGTCGAGATATCTAACACCGTTTTCTACTAGTCGCTAAGTTACGTGGTTTCCAAGATCTAGGGAGGGGCGGGGCTGAAATCACCTGAGGTGAACCACCCCACCGTTTGTGATTGGCGCAGACCTCCATCCGTGCGCGCGTTATAAAAAAGCGTGTTTTCAACATTAATTTAACTTTGACCTAACAGTGAGGGATTTATTTTTAGCCACTATTTAAAAGGTTTAACTATTTAGGATAATAGGAAATAGTTTGATCCTAGGTAACTGGTAAGTGGGATCCCATTGACTAGGACGTGGATATGGGATGGCTCAGTTCTCCGTTGGGATCCCGTGGACGGCGACGTGGATATGGGATGGCTCAGTTCCCCGTTGGGATCCCGTGGACGGCGACGTGGATATGGGATGGCTCAGTTCCCCGTTGGGATCCCGTGGACTGGGACGTGGGATCAATAACATGTCCAATGCCATCAACGAAAGCCGAATGTCGACGTCTCGCCTTTATTTATAGCATCATATCTATGCACCAATTGAATCGAAGCGAAACAGTTGGCTTAACCCGCGCCTGACCACAAGAGGGGAAGGTAGTAGTGCCCTCCCCCCCTGACGAGTTTTCACGATAGCTCAAAACGCAATGGCGCCGCTATAAACGTGAAACTTTCAGTATCTTCCACCACATCAATTTTGCAGTTTCTGTTAGAAAATTGAAGAAATCTCGTCGATATAGAGGGCATAGCAAATTTTGTGACGTCACTTCTCACGAGTTTGGCGATAAAATCAGCTTAGCTTAACCCGCGAGTCACTGGGGAGGGGCTTTATTAGCCCCCACCCCCCGAGGAATCTCTAGAATATCTCACGAAATAATGTAGCTATCAACGCCAAACTTCTAGTATCTAACGGGGCACATCAGTTATCTGTCTTCGTGCCGACACGCGTTTTCTGCGCTACCCTTGCAGCTGCTCCCCAGTCCCCGGGCCCCGGCCCCGGCTCGGCACTCGGTAACGGCCAGTTGTCTCCTGACCTTTGACCTTGACCCGCCTCCGGCTCGCGACTGGGTACCGGCCACGGTTCGTTCTGGGACTGGGTTCGGCCACGGCACGGGCGCCGGCACAGTTCAGCCACTTCGAGTCTGTACACCATGTGACGTCAGAGTCCACGTCACGGTCGCCGCCGGCCGGCTGGCCGGTCAAGGTCAGGTCATAACCGGGGGCGGCCGCGCTGTGGTCTCTGAAGTCACATCGTGTACACGTACAGACTCTCGAGCCGGGCCAGCGTCCAGTCCCGGTCAGAGGCTGCGTTTGGCAAATATGGTGCATACAATTATCCAAAAGTACCATTTGTATAGCGATCAGAGCCCAGAGGTGGCTGGCAATTTGGCACGATCTCCTCGAATAGCTGGGGTAGTGGACAAAGCTGGGGTTTTCAACGTGCGTTGCACCGTTTGTCCGTGACTGGCCGAGAGCCCGCTCCGTAAGCCGGGACGGCGGCGCGCAGTGCTCAGCTCGCGTGTCGTGAGGGGCGATTCTGCGCGTGAGGCGCAAGCGGAAGTGCACCTTATTACCAACATCGGGAGCGCTTGGCTTTGATGCAGCCGTGCAACCAATTAAACCATCTAATGGCTTTGAATGTAGTGAGATCTTGACGTGCAGAGCATGACGAATCGGTAGACATGACATTAGTCTGCATTCTAGCCATACCATACGCGATAGCCCTGGCCAAACAAAAATGGCGCAATTTCGGAAAAAATGTCGATTAAAAAAATGTCTTAGACAGATTTGCAAAAATTGCATCACTGGATTCAGTGAGAGCTCATTCTTTTTAATGGTGCATCTCCCGTAGTTTGAGCCCTCCCACCGCTACTAATGAACCGTGCGGCCGGTCGTCTCCTGACCTTTGACCTTGACCCCGCCTCCGGCTCGCGATTCGGTACCGGCCTGTCATCTCCTGACCTTTGACCTTGACCTCGCCTCTGGCTACGGGACGTCTCGGCCACAGGTGTCCGGCATGATTATGATCGGTGCGACCACGGGGCTTTCGAGACGATGGTCGTCGAATGTATGCACAAACGGAAACGTATAATGCATATATCAGAAAGTTCAGAGTTTAGATACTAAACTCGAATGATGATCGGGGGTTTGGGGCGCCGAACTGCCTGGCTATGTAGCGCCATTGAGTCCGAAATCGGAAACAACTACGTTTCACTTTCAAACCAAGAACTAATACTGATTAAACGCTCATTTGGCCCGTTGTGTCAAAAAGACACACAAAAAAGACAAAAGGAAAATGTTTACAAATACGACCAAAACAAATCGTCAAACTCCACATCATTACAGCTGTTCCTAGCTACAGGCAGCCGTGACCCTAGGCAGCCGTGACGTCATGGTCTGACAGGTCAATGGGGGATCAGGGGAGAGGGGGACCGCGCCGAAACAGTGCGGTGCGTCAAGCTTCCGATCCTAAATACTCCCGGTTACGATGACTTGTGAAAGCAGAACGCGAGGGAAAGCCAGGGAACATGTACGCTCGGGTATTTCCCAAAACAGTCGCAAGTCACAACCCCAGTTTACAAAATCGAATGGTTCCAGGTCAGCAACCAACCAATCCAAGCATATTTACATCATCAGTCTCCCCCAGCTCCGCCCCCACCACACCCCCTCCCCGGCCCGGCCCGGCCAGCCACTCACCTGGAGGTCGTGCTGCTCCGCCATGATCTGCTGCACGTGCTTGTTCTCGGCCAGGATGGCCACCTGCACCACCACGTCCGGCTTCTTCTCGGAGCCCAGCCTCCTGTTGAGCGGGTCCAGCTCGGAGCCCTGGATGCAGCCCTCCTGCAGCAGCTTGGCGATCACGTACAGACTCTGCGCCCAGAAGAACGGCACGCGGCCGACCGGCAGGCGCTTCTGGCTGCCCGGCTCGCGGCGCTCCGCCTCCAGAGACTCGGCCGGGATCTGGTACATCTCGGGCACCATCTTCAGGCCCTCTTCGGTCTTGGTCATTACCCCTTCGAGCGCGAGGATGTAGCGGTCCATGGCCGCCTGGTCGCCCTGGTAGCTCTGGTTGATGGCCAGCATGCAGAGGAACAGCGGCCACTCGCACTCGATGTTGTCGAAGGCGCGCAGCTCCCACGGCTCGTAGTAGAGGCGGCTCGGGTCCTCCTTGACCGTCTTGTAGCCGTCGCGGAGGAAGCGTTTGCAGCCGTAGCGGCCGAGGAGCTTCTCCTCGATGGCGCGGCGGGTGGCGTCGATGGGGCCCACGTTGCTGACGGCGAAGGCAGGGAAGCCAATGACTGAGAGCAGGCCGCTGTCCAGCTCCTTGGAGATGCTCTCGCGGGGCAGCATCGACTCCAGCACTGCCTGGCACTTGTGCACCTCGTCAGGAAGGATGTGGATCACTGACGCTGGGCCCCCATGTGCGCCAAATAGATCCAGGTCGTTGAGGGCTTCCATCGCCGCCTTGGCCATGCCGATTGAGCTGGCATTGAGTTCTGGCAGTCCGTGGTTGGTCTTGTCACCACGCTCCCAGATGCCATAGTCAGGGGTGAAATAGGAGGACTGGATGTAGAAGACAAGGTTCTGGATGAAGGCAACCTCGTCGAGACTGTAGGTTAGCTGGATGCCGGAAGCCGTCATCTGGGCCAAGATCAGGAGAAACAAAGATGTGGCGTCCAGCTGGAGATGGCCCCAATCATCGTCCCCAACGCAGGTAAAGCCTGTCGTTGTGCAGTACTTGGCGTGCATGGAATCCTTGGGCGACTGCGAACTTTTGAATCGTTCAACCTTGTCTTTTTGAAACATCATAGACGTCAACAAGCCTCTCATGATCTTCACGACTCGCTGCTCCATTTCAAACGTCCTGGATCGCTCTTCGTCAAGATCAGAGTACTTCTTATACGCCTTCGACAGTCCCCACAGGGCAATGGCACAGTATATATTGTCTCGCACCCACGAGTGCTGGCTTCCTTTAGCTGCAGGCAAAAGCCCTGTCACTGGATGCTGGTGACACATCACTGTGTTAAAGAGCATGTCTCTGTAGTAGTCCAATCGGACCCCTGAGTTGCTCCTGGTCCTCATGTTGATTCAGATGATTGGTAATTCTGTTGTTCTAGCAAATTTTCCTTTTTACAATGAACTAGTTATTGCCTGGATCCTATTGTGATTGCAAAACAAGTGCTCCATCACAATGCAGATTGGCTCTGGCAGCATATCTGGAAAACTCGTTAACAGTGCAGTACACTGAATCAATAAGAATCACTGATGTGCTGCCTGATACAATATCTAGGGCCTTGATACAACCGCATCACGCTCGGCGCGACCACACACACTCCCCCAACGCGAGAAAATGTGACTTATTTCTTGTTTCACCTTTGAGCTGTCCTTGGATCAGCTGTGAAACAATAGAAGTAGTGCTGGTCTTACATAGAGTACAATATCATTACTTGGTACTTGTAAGGTAGGTACTTGTTTCCAGTTGTTAGTTGATTTTGTTCTTACACAGGCAGAAACATAGATTAAAACTTGAGTCGACATACTTTATGCTACCCAAAAACCTTTTGTTTTCAAAATAAACTGAAAAGTATACCAAAAAGTGCAATATTGCATAAATACCACACTTATATTTCATCACGTCCTGCCTCCATTTCATATTTGATATGAGACAAAAGCGAAACACTGAAGTGAGTACTATACATAATATGACGTCATTTAAATAAACCCATGAATATTGAGACGAAAATACAACGAGTGATTAAAAAAACTATCTTTGCTGGTTATTTTTACAAATATCTGTATACTCATGTTCTTTAAAATAAAAGTTTTTTGATAATGAAATCATTTATAAGGTGAAAATATTATTTAAACAAAAACATTTTCACCAAAGGCAGCGAAGATGAAAAATTTCGAGTATTATTGAATATATTGGATTGCAGATTCTTAAAGTAGTATTATTTTACAGATAAGACTTGTTGGATCTATTGAATAACATATTTGTTCACGTATCAATTAAAATACGTCATTATATAGTGGAACGCAGTCAGAGAAGATGTTATGGCTAGGCTTGCAACTTTATCCCTAAGCTTGGAAATCTTTGAATCGTGTGGCGGCAAATTCTGGCGCAGGGAGCACTAGGCGGGAAAGTTGTCTGGTTCGAAAAGGAAAATTTGTTTGGTGGTCTGATTTTTAAAGGAGCGGTTTTGAGTGGTTGGGACTTGTTGATTTTCGACAAGTTAAGGTATCAATAATATTGCGATGTTTTGCATGGTTGATTTATTGCGTGGACGTCTCCCGTCTTGCTTGTGTCGTTGCGTTATTTTGATTTCCAGCCTGATGTCCCGTGACGGTGATGCGAAGGTGTTTGTGAACTACATTTCATTTTGAGCTTTGTGCAATGGTTTGATAAATGATAATTATATTTATAGTTTTGATTTATATGACAGGCTTTTGGGTAAATTTATGCATCTATTGTTTGCAGTTTTGTTAGTTGGCAATGTTTGTTTTTTAATGTGTATTTATTGCCCGTTTTCAGTACCTTTAACCATGGTGGGATGTACCTAATGTTAACCAGGATGTTACAGGAAACAATTGCTATAACATCAAACCTGACCTAACCCTCACAGCAATTACAGTCCCATGGACCCGCATTTAGAACATTGCTCACATTTGCTTGCTGTGATGCAGCCCTGCCCAGGGCACAGACTGCAAAGTGTGGCACAGGAATCATCATGACTCACTAGCCCATTATGCAAATTTGCACCAACTCAGACCAAGCAGGCCAAAAATCTGCACTAGACCAGCCAAAGATTCACACCAACCCATCAAAACCTGTAAAACGCCCTTATTAGGTCAGAAACGGAGAGGACATTTCTTCAGCGTTAGTTCCTTATGTTAACAAGCATGTAAAGCTTTGTTTAAGTTAATCTGTCCATGCGACTTGCCCCAGACTCAGTGTGTGTCCCAAGATTCCATTTTGGCTTGGGTGTCAGAGTGGTAAATTTGAGCCTAAAAAGACCAAGGGAGTGGAATTATGTAGAAAATAGAGATAATTGGTTATGTTTTGAATATGAAAGCAGTGGTTTTCATAGAAATCATGCATTTTAAGTTCTATATTATTTATATCAGAATCAATATCAAAATCATAAATTTAGGAGTGGAGAATTTCCTTCTTAAAAATGGAGAATGAGAGTGGAAAAATTATCACAGTTGGTGTCATCTCCACCAAATCGCCAAATTTTTGGACACGTGCAGCTTGTCACTGCAACACATTACAGGTCTGCACCGCAACCTTACAAATCCGCACCAGCTTCTTCTCTAAAATCTATACCAATTCTGCACCAGCAGGACCAGCCCGCACTGAATGATCTATGTTGAATATGCCTACTTTGCAGTCTACCCAGGTACTGTTGTCAACCCAGACCCCCCCCCCAAGACCATCTGGTAGACAAAACCTAGCCCTATGGAATAAATTAATTTTCTGGTGTATTTACACAACCTAATCTGTTGATGGTAATGATGGCTTTGTCAGTAGATGTATGTAAATGTTGCCTTGGTGATGAGTGATTAGGGTAATTCACTAAAATGTTTTAAAAAATATTTTGTAAGTATAAAAAGTGAGTGATGAATACTTTAAATATAAAAAACATTGATGTGGTGCACTATGCCACCACTTTCTATATGCTAACATATTTTGGTGACTGTTTTGGGGTCCACAGTGCTGGAAGTGTTCATTTTTGTTGTTTTTTAGACCACCAACAAATGTTGTACTCCCAAATTATGACTGGTAAAAATGATTTGTTTTTGTACTCCTCATAAATATTTATTGAATATTTATAATACATTGACATATACCTATCCATAAATATATGAATGCATTTATATGTATACAACATTCATCATGAAAATATCAGTATTTCTTATTTTTTGCCTACCATCAGGTTATTTTTGTGCTCTTTGATTGCAATGATATGTACTCCTACACCAACACACAAAAAGTAGAATTCCCACCCTGTTTGGGGAAGTTGGCCTGGGGCAGAATTGGTCTTTATCTTGTATTTTCCCCTTCACTATCAAGTGACTTTTGTATGGTGAACGCTGCTAGAGTAAACTGTAAAACTTTCTCTCCTGTGATCCCAACCCACAAGAACAATATGGAGGAAACCCTTCATTAAAACATGTGACCAAAAATGGCAGCATTTTTCCATTTACCCCCAGGCTACCTCTCTCAAAAGGCCACCCATAGGTGACCTAACAGTGTGCCACCAAATGCTGCAAGTGTGGCACAGTGTCCAGTAAAGATGTGTGCCTCAGTCAAAGAATGCCCCTGATCCTATACTCTGACTTTTCAATCTATCAGTGTGCCTGCTTAGTTGTAAACCAGTATGCAAAACGTGGCAGGAACGTCGACGAGATATTTGGGGCAGCCCAAATCCTGCCCCATTTGGGGCAAGATTTCCCAGATCAAATTTCGTTCCTCAGCCATTGCTGCTGATATGGGCGGTCTGTTTGTCAGCAAATTCGGTTTTATCTGGTGTAAAATTATAACTTACCTGCCAGTGCTTCGCAGCATGCCAAATAAACAAATACTCTACTCCCTCGCACTGTTTCCTCCTGATGATCTGTAAATGTGTTCTATCAATTACTGCAAAATTGTCAATATTTGTGATACAATGGGTCTGTTCCAGTCGCACTTCTAACCTCAAAGCTGCTCCCACTTGGTCCAGTCGTATTCTTCTATCAATCTGCAAAATTGACAATATTGGTGATACAATGGGTCTGTTCAGTCACACTTCCTAAACCTCAAAGCTGCTCCATTGGTCCAGTCGTATTCTTTAACACAGAGCAGTTGCAGTTGGAGCAACTTAGAGGAGGTTAGAGGCGTGACTGGAACAGGCCCAATGAGGGGAAATTACAATTGGCAGTAAATGACAGCAAAATATAGTACACCTATTGCCTTCTATAGAAAAGTGCTGCATTTCGCTAATTCCGCGAGCTTTCTACCATTCAATCAACTATTTTCCTCAGGCAGCATGCTGTAGTGTATACTTGACTGCCTCAGGCTGCCCCAAATAATTGTGCTGCTGCCTTGATCAGCAATTTCTGTCCCTAATTTCAAAGGCTGCCCCGAATTTCCAAAAGCTGCATAATTTTGGTGTGTTAGTGCCAACCCTGCCCCGACGAGATATTGCTAAAACTTGCTACGTTTTACAGACTTGGTTGTAATTGTAAACCCCAATATCACCACCATCTTTTAGTAGTATAAATCAAAACTTTGCTTCATAAGTCATTTTTGTCTATGCCACCAAAAGCATGACGTCTGCTATTTTGATACTATAAAACATTTATCCTAAAGGTAAAATTGTGTTAAGGTCTTCAGTTAGGTATACCTTTCAAAATCAAGCATGTGTTTTATGTCTGCCAAAAGCGGGATATAATGTTGTCATCAGTTATACCTATATTAATATCAATGCATCTGTGTATCACTCAATTGTTCTGCCTTCTTTGACAGCTGCTCTTGCATTACAGGTACCGGACGATTCTCAGCCATGGGCAAGGAGGTGAATAAGATCGATGACTTCGTCAAGTTGGAGAAGATTGGAGAGGGTGAGTGAGCAACAGCAACCCTGACTTCAGGATCCCTATTCTGTGGACCCACATTCGTCCCGTCCTGGAGGAGCAACCCTGACTTCAGGATCTCTATTTTGTCGACCCACATTAAAGTGTTTTCTACACATGTTTTTACAAATCAATTTGCTCTCATGCTGCCCTGGTAGGTACCATTGTGGATTCCAAGTAAATGTTATTTTATAGTTTTCTCAGTTTCGATCGATCAGTGCCGTTTCAGCCGTGCATCTTTTGTTACGCCGCGCCTCCCATAACCAGTGTGTTCCAGCGCCGGCCGCCAGATGGCACTATCGGATGCAATCTAGGGAATGCTGGCTATTCTTTTTCATCTTAATTTTAAAACCAGCATATTTTGGGAAATATGCTTCGAAACGTTGGAAACCATGGATGATGGTGGTTTTAAGCTGTATATGAGCTCAAACTTAAAGCGCAAAGTATTGCGTTGCCGGCTCGACTAGTTTTGTATCGTGGCGATAGGAAAACGCGTAAGTTGTATAGCCGGTAGCTCGGCCGAAAATGATGATATTGGGTTAATTATGGATGGTTTCAGTATCTACGAACACCCTTTGTTATGTCAAGCCATATTTATTTTATACCACTTGATGTATATTACCATCTCGGTAGAGCAATTAATAAATGCACATAAAAAGACAACTAATTTGACAGTGTCAAACTTTTGCTAGTCATCATTTTGTTATAGGCTGCACATATTAAGAAAAACCCAAATTTAGAACTTATAACTGTAAAACAAAGTTTTCAAAAACATCGTGATGGGCAAGATAAGAAAGAGCCCAGTAATGTCCGTTTTTTATAAACTATATGGCGAGTTTCGGGCGGCGCGCGATGTCCCGGGTGACCCAACGCACCCGGTGCTGGCCGCTGGGCCGGCGTGGTGGTGCGGAGGAACATATATCGACACTTCGTATTATGTGTTGACAGATCCCCCCCACCCCCAGAAACGTGTCAACATATTATCAGTGAGGGCGTCTATGTCCCCCGCACCGCCACGCACGGTCCAGTACCCGGGTGCATCGGGTGTACCGGAACGTCGCACGCCACCCGAAACTCACGATATGGGTTAGCAATAGTGGTGCCAGTTTCAGACAATATTTGTCCAATGTCCAACCGATGTCCAAGACCATGGTCAGCTGTCCGTCCGAAACTGTCCAAA
>VOPJ01013619.1:0-12700 GCA_014673585.1 Semibalanus balanoides
AAAGACCGACTTTTGTGCTAATGAGGCCGTTTCTCAAGGTAACGTGCAACAGTCAGGCAATTTCTTCAAGAAATACGACCCAAAATAAACCAGCATTACGATATCTACGCCATGCCCCATCGATGAAGCCATATTTCAAACCCGGTTCGTGGACTCAGAACATTAAGAACCGCGTATAAGTGACTCGCAACGAACACTACAATTAGTTCACCGAAAAACAGTTAAAAATCAATGTTCAACAGCTTCTTGAAATAAAGTTCTAAGCGACTTTAAAACTAGGTAATGAGGCCAAGTGCCATATAAGCTGTGTGTGGTGAGCGTGTGTGTACAGCACGTCTGGTGAGGGCAGAGCCACGTCTGGTGAGGTGGCTCTGCCCTGTGCAGTGTACAGGACCACCGTCAGCTCGGCTCTCCCCGTCTGGTGAGTTGCCTGCCCTGTGCAGTGTACAGGACCACCGTCAGCTCGGCTGCTCCCCGTCTGTGAGGTGGCTCTGCCCTGTGCAGTGCTACTCAGGACCAACTCAAGCTCGGCTCTCCCCGTCTGGTGAAGGTGGCTCTGCCTGTGCAGTGCTTACAGGGACCACGTCAGCTCGGCCTTCATCTCCCGTCTGGTGAGTCGGTTGGCTCTCCTGTGCATGTACAGGACCACCGTCAGCTGCTTCCCGTCTGTGAGGTGGCTCTGCCTGTGCAGTGTAACAGGACAGCCGGTCAGCTCGGCTCTCCACGCTGGTGGGTTGGCTTCTGCCCTGTGCAGTGTAAGGACCAACGTCCAGCTCGGCTCTCCCGTCTGGTGGGTGGCTCTGCCCTGTGCAGTTACCAGGACCACCGTCAGCTCGGCTTGCCCCGTCCTGGTGAGGTGGCTCTGCCCTGTGCAGTGGTACAGACCACCGTTCAGCTCGGCTCTCCGCCCGTCTGGTGAGAGTGGCTTCTGCCTGTGCAGTGTACAGACCACCGTTCCAGCTCGCTCTCCCCGTCTGGTGAGGTGCTTGCCCTGTCAGTGTACAGGACCACCGTCAGCTCAGGCTCTCCCCGTCTGGTGAGGTGGCTCTGCCCTGTGCAGTGTACAGGACCACCGTCAGCTCGGCTCTCCCCTTCTGGTGAGGTGGCTCTGCCCTGTGCAGTGTACAGGACCACCGTCAGCTCGGCTCTCCCCGTCTGGTGAGGTGGCTCTGCCCCTGTGCAGTGTACAGGACCACCGTCAGCTCGCTCTCCCCGTCTGGGTGAAGTGGCTCTGCCCTGTGGCATGTAAGGATCCACGTCAGCTCGCTCTCCCTCGTCGGTGAAGGTCTCTGCCCTGTGCAGTGTACAGACCTACAACGTCAGCTTCGGCTCTCCCCGTCTGGTGAGGTGGCTCTGCTCCTGTGCTAGTGTAACAGGACCACCGTCAGCTCGGCTCTCCCCGTCTGGTGAGGTGGCTCTTGCCTCTGTGCAGTGTAGACAGGACCACCGTCAGCTCGGCTCTCCCCGTCTGGTGGGTGGCTCTGCCCCTGTGGCATGTACAAGGAACCCACCGTCAGCTCGGCTTCCCCTTCTGGTGAGGTGTCTCTGCCCTGTGCAGTGTAACAGGACGCAACCGTCAGCTCGGCTCTCCCCGTCTGGTGAGGTGGCTCTGCCCTGTGCAGTGTACAGGACCACCGTCAGCTCGGCTCTCCCCGTCTGACCACAGCTCACACTGGGGTCCGGTGCTAACATTTACATTTCGGCGTCATTCAGCGCGAATCGCCCAGCCGAATCCCATTGGGTCCGATCGCAATTGGACCAGGCGAAAACTGTGCAATAGTCAGACAGCTGGCAGTAGGCGGCGCAAACATGACTGGCAAGGAGTGCAGCACGAAGTGAGGGGGGCTGCAATGTGGTATGATTTCGCAAACCAGAGTTTCGGATTGTCATCGTATGCAACCAGCGGCATGAGACATCAGGCAATCACACACCACAGGACAACAAGACCGGGAAAGGTCACCATCCGTCTGGGACAGACAACTGGTTTCAGCAGAAGCCGGGCCAATTAAAGGGAATATAGCACCTTGGGAAAAGTATGTAGAATGATGGAGAAGAATGCCCTGATTACGTCCTGGCAATTACATATTTTGCGCAAAAGTCAGCATTGTTTGTAAATTTAGAAAAATAGTAATAATGTTTACATGTGCGTCACACCAATCTGCGTCACCAAGCGAAGTTGTGTCGTCACAAGGAGGCATCGAACGGCATAACTTTGCGCCCGCCCAGTGACAGCTGCTGTGCCGGACACTGACGATTGGTGCACCGTAATGCGTGAAACGCGACTTGGCTGGGTCGACCGGCTGCTCACGCTCGCGCCGGGTAAGGGACTGGGGGCAACGCACGTGAACCACTAAGTGTGGCCGAGCGCCTGACCGACCGTCCCGGTGGGGTCGGGGCGGACGCAAGGTAACTGAATACTGGGCAGACGTTCAAAAAGCGAGAAGTGCGGTGGCAATCAGCAGTGGAGTAATACTGATGACGTAGCGAAAACGTCACGACTTTGGTGGACGTTGAAAATATGACCACACTATGCCAACGGGTTTTTTGCCCGTTGAAACTCAGCAACTAGGTCGCTTTGGAGGGAAAAATTTTCGGAGATCTGGGGGTTTCTCACACACCCAAATCTGGCTATCTCAGTTAAAAACTAATGTTAAAGGTGCTATATTCCCTTTAATAGAGCCAGCAAACCGCCAAGCCACCAAACCAAACTCCCACACCAGAACAAGCCACAAGACACCAGGTCAGGCTCAGATCACATCTGCCACCTGTCCATACCGAATCTGCTCCGTTAATAATCACCAAACACGCATAACTCATCAATCAGAATCCGTTGCAGCCCTTACTCTCTTCTCGGTTTCGCACCCCCCCCCTCCCCCCCCCCCCCCCCCCCCCCCCCCCCCCCCTCTCCTCCTGCCTCCCGTTCACTACCCACTACTTCCCCTGGTGCTGGGTCACTCCCCCGGCGCCACAGACACCCCCTCTACTCACGTGGGGCCGGTCTTCTTTTCTCCGCGTCGTTTGCAGATCATGCGCGCCCGGTTCAGGTGGCCGATGGTGATGACAGACGGGTTGACACGACACGCCTCCCCGTCCACCTGCATTGGGATGGTCCGCGCTGTCGTGATGACCGCCTTCCGACACTGGCCCAGACTGGTGCCGTGTCCTCCCGCGTGTAACAGCGGCTGGGGGGAGAGGGATGAGGGTCACCACTGGTGCACAGGGGAGCGGTGGTCAGCGTTGGCGCGGTCCTAGACTGGAGCAGTGACCTCTTACGCGTAGGAGCGGCTGAGAACAGACTGCAATAGCTAATCTAAGCAAACATTTATTTTGTAAGACATTTGACATGTGTCTAAACAGCTGACGATCTTGCTGTTGCGAGACGAATGAATGAATAACATTCAACATGAATGGGGATGATGGTGATCATTTGCGTGTAAAGGTGATCATTTGCGTGTCTACTCTTTTGGAATGTCAGATATATTTTTACTACAGAAAGAAGCTATTGGTTTGATTATTGGATGCGATTAAATTCACGCCTGAATTCACGTTAAGATTATTTTTTACTTATAGGTAGCTATTCTGTTTTGCATCCCCATTGTTTTGTTTCGATATCCATAAACGATCGCCACTACATACAAAGTTAAGAAGATGTTATCTAGAATGGCGCACCTAAGACAATACAATTCCCATGCGAGCAATTTGTAATGGAAACCGAGGCTCTGTTCGGCAGATGCTATCAGCTCACACGAGCTGTTTTCTATTGGCCAGCGCTAACGATACATGATAGCAGTGTAAATGTTAGGGCACTGCTTATAGTAGCGAAAGACTCTCTGGAGCCTACCGATAATTGTGCGATTTCATACAGATCTTGGAGCCTTTGGACTATCTCAGCAACTATATAAGGGCACTCCGACAACATCATGAATGGAGAATCATTTATGCTGTATACAACATAATAGTGCCGAAACCTGGAAAGCTAAGGGAGATAAGTAAAGTGAAATTAACCCTTGAAAACCTGACCCGATACGAAGTACCTACACACATACCTCATCATCACGTGGAAAAAGCCGGTCTGTGACGTCAAATGACGTCAGCAGTCGGAGCGCTCGAAAACCAAAACCACCATCCAAAGCCGGCCTGTACAATACCCCCCCCCCCCTCCTAACAGCGTATCAACGGGGAACGTCAGCGATTAGCAGTGCTACGCTTCAGCGATCTGATGAAATGGGGGGCGGTCGCGCTCAGCGACTATGAAAGCGTCAAGCGCTCAGCGACTATGAAGCCGACACGCTCAGCGACTTATGCAAGCGTCCACCTCAGCGGACTATGCCAAGCGTCACGCTGCAGCGAACTATGTAGCGTCACGCTCTGCGACTATGAAGCGTTGCACGCTCAGACGACTATGCAGCGTCAACGCTCAGCGACTATGAAGCGTGCCAACGCTCAGCAGACTATAACGCGTCACGCCTCAGCGACATGAAGCGTCACGCTCAGCGACCATAGAAGCGTCACGACTCAAGGACTATGCAGCGTCAGACGCTCCACGACTGATGCAGCGTCCACGCTCAGCGACTATGAAAGGCGTCAACGCTCAGCGACTATGAAAGGCGTCCACGCTCCAGCGACTATGACAGCGTAACGCTCAGCGACTATAGAAACGCTCACGCTAGCGACTAGAAGCGTCACGCTCAGCGACCTATGCAGCGGGTCACGCTCAGCGAACTATGCAGCGTGCACGCTCAGCACTAATGAAGCGTCACGCTCAGCGACTATGAAGCGTCACGCTCAGCGACTATGCAGCGTCACGCTCAGCAACTATGAATCGTCACGCTAAGCGACTATGATTGTCACGCTCAGCGACTATGAAACGTCACGCTTCACAGGCACATCTCCCGGCGGCCAGTCAGACGAGATATGCCGCCGACACATCCATGTCGTCCATCTGCGCTTTTAACTCTTCACATTCATAATGCTGTTGTTTTGCACATTCTTTTTATCTTTACCTTCATCCTGTTTAATTTTACGTCTGGTACGATTGCAACTTTGTATCATGACAATGCGTCAGCAGCGGATCAAAATTTGCATGACACTGTGGTGGTAAAAGCCAATTGTTTGATTGGAGGCCACACCGCGACTCTGTGGCGGTGACGTGTGAAGATACCGCGGCGCGTTCCATCCCGCGGAGCTTGGAGTCCATCAGAGCCGGGCTGCCTCGTCACATCGCGGCAACTCAGAGACGATCGCGCCACAACGCCGCGCTTGATGTCAACAAGAGCCGACATCGCCGCAGGGACATCGCCGTGCCCCCCCCCCCCCACCACACACACACCGGCACCGGCACCGGCAGGCTGCGCCATCATGATCAAAGCACGGCTCGCTCACTCTGAAGACGGTGGCAGAGGGTCGCAGATGCGACGACCGGTTATATGGTAAGCACTCAGCCCTGTCCCGCGGCGACGGGAAATGTGTCCAAAACTCGCGGCGAAGTTTCGCCAAACATTTCGGAGCACGTGATGAAAGCAGCTCAGATAAAGTTGTTTGCTTCGGAAGCCTCCAAAAGACCAGAGATGTTGCATTCTAATAGTTTGTATCTCTCCAGTAAACTTAACATGGGTTTGGTCTACATGGGTAAAAGTAAAATAATTAAAATGTCCAAGAACTGAACGAACCTTTCATATTTTTAGGGTAATCTAACTAAAAAGAAGAAGAAAAAAACGCAGCAGCTCGAGCAGCAACTCAGCGACACTTATGATGATCTTCAATCGATGTGGCTAAACGACCTCGGTCTACCGGGATCGTTCATTAATCAGAATCAGATTGATTAATTGATTAAGTCATAATGGGCGATCAGCTAATTCTATTTGCACCCATAATAGCGCAGCTCGGGGAAACGCTCACGTAGATATAGATAATCATTTCGCTTTACCCTTAAAACGGTGCAATCGACAAAAATGTCCATCATCAATAACACATTACTAACAGAAGTAACGAAATAACCCACAGAAATAACGAAATAACTAACAGAAATAACGAAATAACAACGGAAGAACATAAATAACTAAATAAGTTAGTGAAATAGCAAAATACGTAAGAAAGTACTTTTCGAGGCTCCTATGTAAAAACAGATCCAATAAAACGATATTCATATTTTAACTGAGGATGGATTACGCCCATTTTTTTTTTTGCTAATATATTAATTAGCATGATGATGACGCTATCATTTGTATTAATTCTATTTGAATAACGAATAAGAAACCAAATAACGAATAACTAGTATAACGAAATAACTGAGCATTAAAGTACCACCTGACAGACATTGTGGTGACACTGACCCCGACCCCCGACAGCCTCTCAGGTGTGTAGCGCTTCTAGACAGCGACAAACACACTGATACAGCCAGCCACACACTGATACAGCCAGCCGGCCCTTTCCGGGCGTCTGGCCCGGTGTTCCCACAGGTCGTGACCTCGTGGTCCGGGGCTGTGCGGTCCTCGTGGTCCGGGAATCGGGGCTGTGCAGGTCCAGCTGCGGTCCAGCAGTGGTCGAGTCACGCCTGGCACGTGGATTCGTGGTCAACTCATGAATCGAGATCATAAATCGAATCGCGGTCCAGACGCGGTCGAGTCGTGACTGGGACATAGTCGAGTCGTGGTCTCGTCGATTTCGAGCAGCAGTCCAGCCCGGATCGAACCGTGGTTGAGACGTGGTCGAGACGTTATCAAGGTACCGACCAGTTAATACAGCTGGCCCAGACCGATGTGTTCCTTTAAAGCTATATGTATGCTGTGCAGAGTGCAGTGGGCACTGGGCAGCCAATACGGGCCCAGTCTAGTGTGAACCAAAATATCGCCGAGACGAAGTCCTCTTTATCTTCCTACTTCAGAGATCTTGTTTTGCATTTGTCTTACAAACACATGTATAGTTCCTTAAAACCATAGAACCATATGGTTCCTTAGAACGGTAGCAGAGCAGTGTTCAAAAACACAATATTTATCCAGCCAGGATGTTTGGACGATGAATAGCGACCAGAATGCCCTCCTGGGCATCCTGAGGGCATCCTTAGCGACCAGGATGCCCTCCATAACGCTGCGAGGACAGTTGCCAACTGTTTCCATCTGTCTGGCGCGAGTGGTGTGCCTGATCTGGTGCGCCTGCAGCTGGTGCCGCTTACGCACGCCCTCCTCTCGCTGTCCACCTGGGCTGGTAAAGCTGCAGCTGGTGCCGCCTACGCACGCCTGCAGCTGGTGCCGCCTACGCACGCCCTCCTCTCGCTGTCCACCTGGGCTGGTGAAGCTGGAGCTGGTGCCGCCTACGCACGCCCTCCTCTCGCTCTCCACCTGGGCTGGTACAGCTGGAGCTGGTGCCGCCTACCCACGCCCTCCTCTCGCTGTCCACCTGGGCTGGTAAAGCTGCAGCTGGTGCCGCCTACGCACGCCCTCCTCTCGCTGTGCCACTGCTTTGGTAAAGCTGAGCTGGTGCCGCCTACGCACGCCCTTCCTCTCGCTGTCCACCTGGGCTGGTTACAGCTGGAGCTGGGTGGCGCTACGCACGCCCCTCCTCTCGCTCCCACCTGGGGCTGGTAAGCTGAGCTTGGTGCCGCGAAGCCACGCCCTCCTCTCGCTGTCCACCTGTGCTGGTAAAGCTGGAGCTGAGCTGAGTGAGACTGTGCAGTGCACAGACCGAGGCAGTTTAAAACGGGACCACTCGAGCCCGGATCTGATCACTCTTTCATTAGAAGCGGCAAAGTTGGCGTCGTTGTTGCGGCAGTGTGGCCGAGCTGGCCGAGCTGGCCGAGCTGGCGAGGTCAGGAGCGGCAGCAGAGGTCAGAAGTAGATCTCGATTCTCTGGCTCATTCCCTGCAGACCAGAGCTGCAACGCATCAGGCCAGACGCCGCGTGAAAGTCTATTAAACCCGACACAGTATGACGATCACTTAATAAATATGATCGCAGCGGGGCCGTCAAACTATCAAACTAGTAATGAGTTTCATCTTAACATGACTGAACAATCTCTAGCCTTTTAATCAGGAAAGCTGAAGTTTTCACCGTTAAATAGCCAGCCTTCTCTTGTTGAAAAGATCATCCCATTCAGAGACTGCTTCAACACTATGTGGCAGTCCCTATAAGTTGAATTGGCAATGGCTTGTTGGTCATTCAATTGTTGACTCCTTACATAATCCCGATAAAATTATATGTTTTTAAGTCTTACAACTGCGAACTTCAAATGGTTACCAAACTTACTTCCAAACGCATATTTAATTAACAAGCAAGCATATTGTTAATTCACGCCGTGAGCAGCGAAGAAAAAGATCGGGATTCATATCAGACTCAGTGAACTTTTAGCCTGACATGTTTGTTCGCCATTTAAGAGATCGGACCGTTCATTTCCTGAAGCCGGCTGCCCTGAGAACGAATGACCAGCGCTATCTACACGGAAAGATAGACGGCTATCCTTGCTCACAATGCCGTCCCTGTTTGTGGGGGCCAGCCAGTTTCAACACAATCCTTTCAGTAACCGCTCGGCCGCTTTATAACCTGAACATTGCATTTGCAATGCTTGTCAGGGGTTCGTTTTCTGCAGAATGAGCTGCCGTATAGCCTCTCGAGATAAGGCTCCTCGGAATGAAGCCGATGTGAGCGCTGTGGTTACACGAGGCATGCCGATGCCTAATACATCATCATCCGTTGATCGTTGACCTGCCGCCGCTATACAGCGTGCTGGTGGCGTGTGACCTGCCGCTATACAGCGTGCTGGTGGCGTGTGACCTGCCCATAACAGCGTGCTGGTTGGCGTGTGACCCTGCCGCCTATAACAGCGTGCTGGTGGCGTGTGCTACCGGCGCTATAACAGCGTCTGGTGGCCGTGTGACCTGCCGCCTATACAGCCGTGTGTGCGGGTGTGACTGGCCGCTATTACAGCGGGTGCTGGTGGTTGTGACTGCCCGCTATAACAGCCGTGGCTGGTGGCGTTGTGAACCTGCCGCTATACAGCGTTGCTGGTGCGGTGACTTGCCGCTATAAACAGCGTCTTGGTGGGCGGTGAGACCTGCCCGCTATAACAGCCGTGGCTGGTGCGTGTGACCTGTCGCTTATAACAGCGTGCTGTGGCGTGTGACCTGCACCGCTATCAGCGTGCTGGTGGCGTGTGACCTGCCGCCTATAACAGCGGTGCTGGTGGGCGTTGTTGAACCTTGCGCTATACAAGCGTGCGTCGTGGTTGGCGTGGTGCCTGCCGCTATCAGCGTCGCTGGTGGCGTGGTGACCCCTGCCCGCTATAGCAGCGGTGCTGGTGGCCGTGCTGGGCGAACTGCCGCCTTATAGCAGGTGCCCTGTGGCGTGTGACTGGCCGCCTATACAAGCGTGCCTGGTGGCCGTGTGACCTGCCGCTAATACCCGTGGCTGGTTGGCAGGTGTGCCTGCCCGCTATACACGTGCCTTGGTGGCGTGTGACCTGCCGCTATACAGCGTGCTGGTGGCGTGTGACTGCCGCTATACAGCGTGCTGGTGGCGTGTGACTTGACACGGCTCAGCAGTCCGTGCTCACTCTCAAGCTACAATAAAGGCGATATTTGTATACAAATTAGTTATATCTACAGAAGAATAGACGAGCAGTAAGTAGAAGGAAGCAGCCATGTGCCAATATAAAAATGATAAGGAATCCAGGATCCCTAGAATCCAAGATTTGGGATCTTGTTGGATCCTTAATCCTGTAGGATAATTTTGCCGTTTGATCCTGTGGATCTTGGATCCTGGATTGACTTGTTTTCGTGATATCCTGTAGATCCTGAAAATATGTTTGTCGAGGGAGATCTTGTGGATCTTGGATTCTATTTTTTGTCATGGCACATGTCTGATTGGAAGCAAGATACATGGCTGAGGCCATATCAATGTATATTGCATGTATTGTTTTCAGGAATGTGAATGTTCATTGTTTGATTCAACCCGGTTGATAAAATTAGTACCTAGAACGCTAATACATAGAAAATTATTCACCATTGCACTGTGCAAAAGTGCACACCAAAGTGGATGATGTAATACAGATCTTCCCATGAGTTCCAAAGGTAGAAAAACGATCTGGAAACATACTTACCCAAGCAAGGAGAAGAAAGGTTCGATCATGAACTGATAAGCATCATAATCGGAACTGTTGGGGTGGGCTAATGCAAAACTAACTTATTTAATAACTGAAATATCATTCGGCTTATAAGCTATTAAAGAACCTTTCACATCTGGCCTAATGATTCACTCACAATTCACCCAATAATTCACACCGTGCGTGCATTAGTGCATTAGCTATATGCATTATGCATTAGATATTTACGCATTAGATATAGTGCGCACATTTCATGAAACGCTGAGCAAAAGATCGACAGAACTGAGTCAAAAATGAGCCGGATCTGAGGTCGGGCTTAAACCCGACTCCAACTTTGGAGGCTCGAAGCACGTAATACGCTCGCCAATAAATAATGCCGATCAACTGAAGTCGCACGATTAGCTGGTAGAGCCTAGAGGTCAGTAACAAGCTGTGGATGGCGAAGAGCCCTGGACACATCAAACCATCTATTCAATCATTCGGACGGAAGTTCGGTAAAATTGCAATGCTTTGATTAACATATCAATATAACATATTGATTAACATTAACATAAATATACGTCACAACTACATCATAAATCATGTAGTAACTGCTCTCTAACTTAAAGATAGTTGCTGTGTCCCTCACCTTGGATTACTCGAGACCACACATACAATCTCCTCACATAGTCAAAATCATCGTACAACGCAACGCTACAAAATTGCATAACGGAACGCGATTGGTATATAATATATATATATAATATATAATATATATATTATATATATATACGATATATATTATATATATGTATATATATGTATATATAAGTATATTAATATATATATATTATAATATATATAACTATATTATTTATATATTAATATATTATGAATGCGTCGTAGATATTCATGAGACAGCAAATTGAACAGACGCACTCTGCTGCCAGGAAATGCAGCAGAAAATGCTCGGTCAAAAGGCCGCCAGCTTTGCAGGCACACCATCAAACGTCCATGACATGCGCTGGAGATTAATGAGACTTCGCCAATGCTCTAATGTATCGAGACATTCATCTCAAATTGACCGTCAGATAAGTGAAATTCGTTTTAAATCGGCCGTATAGCGACCAACTGATGGAACCGGTAACAATTGCTTTTCCAAAAATGCCCGCCATGGAAACCAATTTAGCAATCCGAATATAACGACGAAAGTTTCGGAGAGAAGTGAGGTTAGAATTTAACAATGCACTCACTGCATGGCTTATAATTGGAATAATGACTATACGTTTAAAGTTTAAAAGGTCAGAAGAGCGGGAGACATTTTAAAAGGCTTCGACAATTCACACGAGCTTCCGATTATGTTACTTAACACTAACTCGGAGCAACTCCACTCGCAGCAAAGGCCCTTACTTCTTTGATATTCCAACTATCCACACTAATGCCGAGTTCCGCAGGTACCTTGTCATGCCAGCCCACCAGGCCCGCCATTGGTGGACAGACTGCCTGCTGGCACAACTGCGTTTTGAGAGACCATAAAGCCAGGCAAAGATGGATTAAAGGAGAGCTATAAGTCTCACATTCACTGACTCTGCTGGGGTGCATACTTGTAACCGACTCAGAGTTGAGTCATGAGTCGACTCATGAGTCGGAAATTTTTGGATGAGTCATAAGTCGAGTCGATTCAATACAAAAACAGCACTTGAGTCTAGAGTCGAGTCGATTAAATTTGTTTGAAACTCTTTTGAGTCAAGAGTCTAGTAGATTTAATTTGTTTGAAAGAGCACTCGAGCTCATAGTCGTCTCGACTAATATTTTAAAACAACGCTTGGGTCAAGTGTCGAGTCAGGTATATGAGTCAGACCTGAGTCGACTAAAAAAGTGAGTTGTTACAAGTATGCTAGGGTGATAGAATGAAGAAGAAATGGGAGCTTATCGACACGAAACAATATTTGTGATTGATGGTGAACTCTAGTCCCTACATGTCTCTCATTTCGTCCACCGCTCTGTCCCATGACAGCAGGGACCAACCAATTCAACATCACTCTTTTCCAGCAAACACGCGCTACAACTTCTTCATTATCCATATAGCCCCATAAAGCGACCGTTCCCCCGCCTTGCCGAGGATCCTTTCACCGCCGGAGATATCAATCGAGAGAGCGGACATCGGCCGTCGGGTTTGACGTTCACGGTCCATATGACGGGAATGAGCGCGCTCTCAACGCGGCCGTAATCCGTGTCGGATGATTCATTTGATGATGCCTTTACGGCGCCCTCACACTCGCCCGGACGGCGGTCAGCGAGCTCGTAACGCCGCTCAAAGTCCGCCCTGCACTCATACTGTGACGCTGGCAGTGGCGCTGTGACGCTGGCAGTGGCGCTGTGACGCTGGCAGTGGCGTCGGAAACATACTCAGGATGGCTCGATGACTAAACACAACTTATGACCAATCGTCCAAGCAAAGAGGACCATGCCAAAACCAAAAGTCTCCCTTTCCTTAGAAGAGACCTTTACAGTGGAGGTAATAGAAATACAAATAATCTGCAATAGATATAAAGCAGGCATGTACATAGGCGTAGGAGCCGGGGAGGCAGGGGGGGGGGGCAACTGCCCCCTAAACTTTTTGAGCGGG
>VOPJ01013620.1:0-11148 GCA_014673585.1 Semibalanus balanoides
ACGTGATAAACACGATGGCGTCCAGGGGCGGATCCAGGGGGAGGGGTGGCCGGCCGGGCCATGGTCCTCCTCAAAACGTCTGAAATCGGATCAAAATTGACACATTTTCTGATGTAAAAGACAAAATCTATAAGCAGCTTTTACTAAGGAAAAAAAATACCCCACAATAAGTCGCGTTACAGAATATACCCCAGTTACTCCTGGGTTAAAATTATACAATATTTGGGGTGACGCATTCCCTTTGGGAGGAAGCATCCCTCTCGTACCCCCACACCGGTTTCGACGCCCATGGGCAATGGTCATTTGTCCAATTTTGAGGGTGCCTGTTTTGCCCCGTGTGTGGGGGGGGTGTCATTTCTTATTAAAAGGGACTGTCCACTTTTCAAAAGTTCTCAAAATGTACGCCCGCATGTGGTGCTAAATATTAAAAGTATTGCTGCCGAACACGATTATGACATTTGTTTCTCAATAACAGTGCTTAATTTAATAAAATGCGTTTTTAATATTTGGGCTGATGAGTTCATATGAAAGATTTTTTGGGAAATAGAGAAAAACCTTCATGGCTGCTTATATTATGACAGTGTATTGGCTTATGTACAGCCAAAATTGTAAAACAAGTCGACTTTCAACAACATTGGGAAAGAGAGATGAACGACTCGATTAAGAACCCTAAGGCTAATACACTATAGGGTTCTTTGTGGAGATGTCCAAAACAAACTCAAATTTATTTGTGAATTCGACCTCGTGTTTGGTTTTAACTTATACCATACATAATTTTCAATGCCAAGCACGGAAAATGGCTATCTCAACTCAAATATAATGTTAAGGTGGGACAGTCCCTTTAACCGGTAGGGTGCCTGTTCTGCTCCACGGAGCGGCATTACCTTCTAGAGGCGCCTATCCTGTTCCTAAGTCGCCATTTACTTTTAGAAGTGCTAATTTGTCGATTCCCTAGAGTGCCTGTCAGTGGCGTTGCGCAGAATTCACAAGACCAGTCATTGCTTTGAGGCCTGAGGGCGCCACCTGATGACAGGGGCGCATCAATAAGCGAAAATTTTTGCATGGGGCGCTTCTCCTTCCACACCGTGCGGAAGGAGACGCGACGCCCCCCCCCCCCGTCATTAGCAGGAAAGGGCGCCGTCACTGGGACAGGGGCGCCACAATGGGTGGAGAGAGGCTGTCAACAGTCGGAGGGGGCGCCATCATTGGCCGGAGGGGCGCCGTCACTGGCCGGAGGAGTGCCACCCACTGGACCGGAGGAGGCCCGTCACTAGTCGGATGGCGCGTCACTGGCCAGAGGGGCGCCGTCACCCCCCGGAAGTAGGGCAGTCACTATCGGAGGGATACCGTCAACCGCGGAGGGGGGCGGTCAACTGGCGGGAGAGGCGCCGTCACTGTCCGGAAGGGTGCCATCACTGGCCGGAGGGCTTGGTCGGAAGGGGGCGCGTCACTAGCCGGAGGGGACCGTCACTGGCCGTAGAGGCCGCCGTCAGTGTCGGAGGGGCGCCGTCACTAGCCGGAGGGGGCGCCATGACTGACAGAGAGCGCCGACACTGGTCCGGAGGTCATGGAACGGAAGCCAGGAGGGCGCCATCACTGGTCAGGGGGCGACCGTGAGCCCGTCACTGGTCAGATGGGCGACGTGAGCCGCACTGCGCAGAAGGCGCCTGAGCCGTCACTGGTCAGAGGGGCGCCGTGAAGCCGTCACTGGTCGGAGGGGCGCCAGCGTTGCATGTGCACCTCGGGTCCAAAGGATCCGTTCATGCCCTGAATGACCGTATACTATGTAGGCCACTGGTGCCTGTCCTGTTGGCGGTGCTTATAAAAATAAAAATAAAAATAAGAAGAACAAAACGGGGGGGGCGCATTCGGCGCCCGTCAAAAACGGGACGGACATTCCGTAGTGTCCGTATAGGCGGTTGCGCCCCTGTACTCAGTGGTGCAAGTTAGAAGGCTTGTAAAATGGTGATTCAACGGACTCAGCTTACTCCCGTCTTGGCGTCCACCTGTCGGGTTCATTCGGTCCATTCAACGGTCAGGACTCGCTGCCCCAGTCGAGATGAAAGTCCAGTACACGAACCAAGGTATGCCCTGGACTCAAGCATATAACGTATATCTAAATTACACTTATTGATCAATGTTTACCTACGTTCCGTTAAAAAGCTGGGTATTAAATACCTAGTACATGATCTCGGTATGTTCTGAATCACAGAATATGACCAGTGACCAAGCTTGCATCGTAGTCGAAGCACGCAGCGGCAGCAAACCCCCATCGTTATCAGGACCTGACGGGATGACCACAAGACGGGGACAAGCCGAGTCCGTTGACGCACTATTGCTAGTTAGGTTCTGCATCATCAACTGTTACGCGGGTTTGACCTTGACCGCAGAGGACCGGTCGACACTTACAATAATGAAGCTGATTGACTTGCAGTGTAGACGTGAAAGGCTCTTGAAAATAACACTGCAAAGTTCAAACACATTCAGAGCCTTGTGGTTCGCTGAGATTTAGCTTAGACTTAATGGATCACTGGCTTTGAAGTTGATCAGCGCAATGCCTAGCCAAGCATGTCTTCAGTTTTTCCCACTGTCTTCATCAACGGGTTTGTGCGGAAGAACAGGTTTTACATCTACCGCCCTCTAAAAACTAAGAATGTAGGCTGTACCGCAATATCTGGTGTGGTGCGGCGCAGTCTACCTTTGGTTTTAATGCGATATACACCATGATGCTGTCTACAGATGTATCCACTCTCATTTATTCATTGTTGTCGACAAAAAGGTAGCTGCAAATATGTACACTGCATACTGCAATGCATTTAAACCTTGTGGTACAATTAACAATATATATTTTTTAACAACTAGCACCAAGTTGTATTGTAGTCCCCGATTAACCTACTGATAACTGCCTCCGTTCCTCCACCCCCACGAGCAGGGGCTTGGGAAGAACTTTCAAGTTGGGGGGGGGGCGAACTTTTTGGCGGACCTGAGGAAGCAAAAATGATAGCTAAAAAAGCGATATATCGCAGTGGTCGCCACCCGTTATATATGCACTAGGATTTATCGCCATATATCGCTACCCGTTCACCCGATAAATCGGAATCTATCCCCATGTATAGCCACCCGTTCATGATGCGTCAATGCTGGCGACCACTTTGATCCGGAATTTCGTTGGTGATCACTTTCCCTTTTTCGACCCCTGGCCGACCCCTGGCCGACCCCTGGCCGACCATGGCCGACTCTGCTGACTCATGGCTGACCCCTGGCTGACCCTGCTGAACTCCCTGGCTTGACCCCTGGTGACTCTGGCTTACCCCTGGCTGACCCCTGGCTGACCCTGGCTGACCCTGGCTGACTCCTGGCTGACCCTGGCTACCCCTGGCTGAACCCCTGGCTGACCCCTGGCTGCCTCCTGGCTGACGCCCTGGCCGAACCTGGCTGAACCCCTGGCTGACCCTGGCTGACTCCTGGCTGACCCCTGGCTGACCCCTGGCTTGACCCTGGCTGACCCCTGGCTGACCTTCCTGAACTGACTTTTCTCTGCTGAACGTCAGGGTAAGCAGAGCGAAATCATCAGTGGCGATCCAGAATAATCTTCAAGGAGGGGGCCATCAATTGCAGTGGTGCCCTACCTATACCCAAATCTGAAAACTCGACGATTTGGTCCATATATTTTTAGGGTGCCCTATTTCGCATTTTTTTTTTTTGCAAAATGTTAAGGACCCCTCAGGTCACAGAGTGCCCCCAGCCGGCCAGAGTGCCCCTGAAGCGCTAAGAGTGCCCCTCAGCGACAGAGTGCCCTCAGGCGGCTAGAGTGTCCCTCAGGCGACAAGAGTGCCCTCTCAGGCAACAAGAGTGCCCCTCAGGCGGCCCAGAGTGCCCTAGGCGGCCAAGAAGTGGCCCCTCAGGCGGTCAGAGTGCCCCTCAAGTTCGAGGCCCAACGGGAGGGGAATGGCCCCATGCCCCCCCTCTGGATCTGCCCTGGACATCATACATATATAATGACGCGCTTTGCTTATAAAACAAACACCGTGACCTACCCCAATGCCAAAAAGACTGAATGTTATTTACTCTGTGGCGCCTAGAAATATTTCATGAATATTAGCATTTACCTCCAAAAAGCATTACAACATAGTAACCATGAGCATTATCTACCGTGATTGTGACCAAGAAATAGCTCTATCAACGTAACGTCGAGGAAACATATCCTATGTGTGCGCTGTGTGCTGTGTGCGCTGTATTTAGCAGTGTTTCCATGCTGCGATGGTCAGATGTGCGATGCCACTGTTAAGATGGAAAGATGCAAAACCAGTTCCAAATTCAGTGCAGTTTAATTTTCTTTCTTTGAATTGTTGATTGAATTTGCTCCTTTGTTCTACAAAACATAAGGAAATTTTCGTAGACAATGCCTTTGCTCTAATTCAGAGTTAAAAGATCATGGTAAAAGACAGGGGAGGGCCGACACCTAGCTCCAAAGTTGAGGGGGCGAGCTGCCCCCACTGCCCCCACGGTTCCCACGTCCCTGCCCACGAGGTGGAGTACCAGAACCATAGTGATAAAATTATCACCTCTTCTAACCTCCTATAACGATTCCGTGATGGATTTCGTCTCGCAGTTCTTTGTCGCTCATTTCTTCGTTCACTGATTTTCGTCCACGCATAATTTGGTGGCGCATTTCTTCGTCTCGTATTTCTTTGTTTCCTCACATTTTCGTCGCGCATTTCTTCGAATCCGCAAAACTTCGTCTGCGTGAATATTCGTTTCGAAAATAATTTTCAGCGCTAATCTTCGTCTCGCATTTCTTCGTCCACAAATATTCGTCTGCGCAATTCATCGTCTACGCAATTCTTCGTCTACGCAATTCTTCGTCTACGCAATTCTTCGTCTACGCAATTCTTCGTCTTCGCAATTCTTCGTCTACGCAATTCTTCGTCTCGCATTTCTTCGCCCGCAATTCTTCGTCCACACATATTCTTATGCACGATTATTCGTCTGTATTCTTGGTCTTACGCAATTCTTCGCCCAAAAATATTCGTCTGCATAATTCTTCGTACGCAATTCTTCGTCAACAAATAGATATTCGTCTGCACAATTCTTCTTCTACACATTTTCTTCGTTCGGAAATCTTCGTCCACTTTCTTCATCCATAAATATTCGCGTCTGCGCAATGCTTCGGTACGCAATGCATTTAACTGCGGCATGAGCGGGGGGGGGGCAGCGGTATCATCTTATATGCAACCTTTTATTCTCTTGGGGCGCTCTTTGGTGCCGATGGACGGCATCATCTTATGGAGGGGCGCACTACACCTGACAAGCCTGTCAAGTGTGGAGTCTTATGAAGTGATATCAGGGGCGTCGCCACGGATTTTCACTGGGGGGGACGTTGTCCACAGTCGCAGTCAAAAGCAAAAAGTTGTTGAACCGGGGGGGGGGGGATAGAGCGGAGCCGTGCCAGCCATCCACTGCTGTACATCCGCGTTTGGAGGAGGAAAATTTGAAATTTCCACGACCTTGGGGGCGTGGGGCAATCATTGGCATATTCATGCCCCCTTGGCCTCCCTGGATAAGCCCCTGGATGGAAACTTTTTTTCGCCGAATGCTTGTTTGTTGACCTTTATCTACCGCTAGGTTAGTAAATCAGCCATCAGCCATTCTTGTAGCTGATAAAGGCACCAGCGCAATATTATATTTTTATTCACTATAAAATAGTAATTGTCGGCAATGAGAGTTAAGTTTAACACGCGCGCGTAGGGGTCTCTCAGCCGAACGCGCGCGTAAGGGGGGGGGGGGGGTAAATATTACCCCCTCTTATCCTCCGAAACCAATAACCGCAACGAGACGCGCAAGGAGGCGATTCGAAAGCTCTTATGAAACGATCGAATGCAAACCCCGAAATTTTTCAGCTGGTCAATGTAAGGTCCCGGTCCAGGTCATATGGAAAGTTCGAGTTAAATTGAGTTTGGTTCTTTCTACATCCTTTGATTGACTGTTGCCTAGCTCTCAGTGTATTTGTTATGTAAGTGGATTGCTGCATGTCGTCAGGATCGGTCACAAAAGGTCTGTACGCAGGGTCAGCAGCTTGTGAACATGTTTGGGGTTTATTTTGCACGTAAAATCGATGAACAGTCATTTTTACCACTTGCCCGGTCAGGTCGTCAGGTCAGGTCACTGACTGACTATCTGAATCATGCATGTTTCTGTTTTTTGTCTATAAACACAAAATTGAATTACATATATTCTGTTGAGGTCAAAAATCCAAAAAACGTTATTTTGAAAAATGACGTCATCTACCTTTTATGCTTGGAGAGCAGTCAGTCCACTGAAAAAATGAGCTATTACTTTGAATTTGGGTCTGGGTATTCATTACACTTGGTTCTCTATATATATATTTTGGTTTTAAGCATACCGTTGGGAAATTTTCAATTTTGGGGGGAACTTTCTGAAAAAAAAATATTTTTATTTTGGGGGGTCAAAAACCAAAAAATTGGAAAAATCCGAAATTGCCATTCTTGTAGAAGGAATAAATTTCCTTTCTTAATACAGTTTTTGCGTTTTGCGATTTGCTTTAAGGCTATTTTTCTAACGATGCATCAAACATTTATCGTTATTCAACAAAAATGGCATGACATGACGGTATCAAAACGTCAATTATCTTCCCAAAGTTCTGAAACTTGTTTTAGATGATTTTTTTTTAGGAAGACGTCAAATTGAATGTGGATAAGGTACCTGAAACTTTGACGTCGTTACTGTTACCGTTTTCAAGTTCATTGCGGAAATACCGGGAGGGGTAATATTTACCCCCTACGCCGCGCGGGTTAACAATTATTATCATCATTAGCTATGTCTTTTAAAACAGTGTTAAATGTACGCAAAACACCATTCAATATTTCTTCAGCCATTTAATATAAATCAAGCATTCTGCTGTAGCACTCTTTTATATAAATTCCAGAGGCTCAAACGAACTTAAGTATAAAACTGATTGGTGTTTGAACACAGCTTAGCTTATTGATAGATGTACTCATAACGTTACGCTATTTGTTGCCTTGGCTGCACTGTACCTGTCTAGGGCCTTGGAATGAATGGTGATGTAATGGATGAACTTGACATTCAATACCAGAAGCTAATCTTGTGTACCAACTTCTACCCGTCATATCATAATTTATTTTCCTAGAAGTATTTAAAACGTGCCCTACGTGTATTTGGGCTCCCGCATTATTAGTGCCATCGGCTAAATTTAGGGAAACATAAGTCAGTCAGCAATTTAGATATTGTTGAGAAATTCGGTTTGGGTATCGTTTATACTTGGTTCTCCAGTATGTCTTCCGGTTTTTGAATGAATCAGACCGTTTTGATTTTGTTATGAACAAAATGTGTAAGGGAAAAATTTAAAAACAAACATTTTCAAAAATATTACAAAACCAGAAGATATATTTGAGAACGAAGTACGGATAATGCCAAAAACAAATTTCAAATCAATATCCATATTTTTGACTCACTTATGTCTCCGTAAGTACCACCCAATGGAAATTGGAATCGGGAACAAAAAAATACACTCCCACTGGGGTATTCAGACGAACACTGGGGTACCACTGGGGTACCTGCTGGAGAACACGCTAGGAGGCATATTATGCCCCTCGTTATCTTCCGACCCAATAACCGCAGCGAGGCACGCAAGGCGGCAATCGGCAGGTCCTAACGAGACGCATCTAAAACATACGCGACGTTTTCATAAATAAGAAGACATGTCAGGGTCAGGTCAAAGGTCGAAACTGTGTTTTTTTAGGGGGCATATCAGCATCCATTTAGGGGGGCATCCAAAGCCTTCGATTGGGACTATTGCCGTACAAAGAGCTTTCAAATGTATAATGCATCTACCTACCATATAAGCTAAATACAATTTGTAAGTTAAGTTCAAGGTCAATTAGTCACGTCACAAAAGGTCACTATGCGCAAAGTAAATACAAAAGTCACGCATCATATGTTTTGGGGATATTTGGATTTTTGCGCTTAAAACTAAACAGAATCAGCTATTTCAACAATTTGAACCAAAATAACTTCAAGGGGTCAGATCACATAAAGACACAATTTGAAATTGATTTATCAAATTAAACTCTAGACCCATACGTTTTTTATCAGACATACAGTGGTGGCATTTATTTGTCTGTATCTGGTTAATTGAAGCTAAAAAACGAAACTTCCAAGAACGACGTCAAATGTTACTTATAGGTTCTTCGGGAGTCATAACTCATAAGTCAGTCAAAAATACAGATTTTTTTTTTAAATGTCGTTTGGGTTTCGTTCATACTCGGTGCTCTGAGATATATTCCATTTGTAATATTTTTTAATTGACGTGCAAATTTGTACGAAGAATGTGTTTTTGGAGATTAAAAAAATCCGAGATAGTCATTCAAAAGAGAATGTCGTTTCCTTACATGGAACGTGTTATATGATCAATTTGCGTCAACCCGCAATGCTCTACGATTTTTTCAAACATTTATTGTTTTTCCACCAACAATGGCATGACATGACGTCATTAAAACGTCATTATCTCCCAAATTTGGCATTGTAAAAGCAGATAATTGCACATGAATTCATAAAGTTTCAATCGATACCAAAATATCTGGGAAAAGCCGTGTTCCTAGACTCAGTTACACAAAAAGCACGGCATATTTTCGAAAACTACCGGGTACTACCGGGTATTTGTGAAAACGGCTAGTAACATTCCTATTTTGTAGGAAGACGTACATTTGATGTAGCACAACTTCATAAGGAACTGTAAGTGACACGGTGGCATTTATCACATTACAAAATTAGAAACTTAAGGTGGGGGAATAAATGCCCCCCCCCCCCCAGGTGGAGCGCGGGTTTATTAGGTAACCACATTTTTAAACAAATTAAAAACTCAAGCGATATAGGGTTAAAATGACATTTAAATTGACCTAATAATAAATTTAGCTCCATATCCTTTGAAACGAATTCAGCAAAAACAACAAGCCAGCTTTCTAGGAGGGACGTCCCCCTCTGATTTTTTAACTGGGGGACGCGTCCCCCCGTCCCACCGCCTCCGACGCTCATGAGTGAAATGAATAAATACCTATGTACCTACGTCCAGCCGTTTTTTGGGAAAGGGTAAAATCATGGTTTCAGGACCCTTGGGGGGTCAATGCCCCTTGCCCCCTGGATCTGGCGGCTATTATGAAGGCATATCCGTTCGGTTAACTGTTCTCTTCATCCACAAAAAAACGGCACTTGGAAGATGCATAATGATGATGATGATGATTTGGGTTTTAGGGCGCCTCAACTGTAAAGTTATGTGGCGCCCATGGAAGAAGACAGCAGAGTCCTCTATCGAAGGCTGTCTGCAGCTATGTCTACCCCTGACTACGACACAGATGACGCCACCAGCATTCTCCTTCTTAGGCGTAGGTACAATATTTAGGCGACAGTATAGGGCCTGTTCCCGTCGCACCTCTAGCCTCCTCAAAGTTGCTCCCACTTGGTCCAGTCATATTCTTTAACATAGCAGTTGCAGTTGGAGCAACTTAGAGGAGAAAAGAGGAGTTAGAGGCTCGACTGTGGAACAGGCCCATAGATGTTTCGAGAGCGTACAAACACCGGTGTCGATTTGTATACTTTTGGGAGGGCTCGCCCCTCAAATAATTTCAAATTGTAATATTAGGCCTATGGCGTTGCATGGTAAGAATGGAATTATAATCGACTAAATTAGCATTGGGGCCCCGTCAATCATTTTCAGAAATTGACACTCCTGCCTGCCTTACAAACATGGTATGTGAGCGCTTTAAATAAACGGGGGAATGATACGAGCACACAGTGGTGGATCTACGGTAAGGCAAAATGGGCAATTGCCCCCCCCCCCAAACCGTCCGAAATCGGCAAAAAATGGCACATTTCATGATATAGAAGGAAATCTAAGCAATTTTTACAAGGCTACCAATCACGAGCGAAACTTAATGAAATCGCTCGGGGGGGGGGGCTCTAATGTTAATTTTATAGATTTGAACTCAGTTCTTTTCATGCAACGCCATAGGCCTAATGTTAAAATTTGAAAAATCATTGGAGGGGGCGTCGGGGCACTCCCCAGGAGATATAAAGTTCCACCCCTGCTACCAATACATAAACAAGCGAAATCCGATAAGTTTTCATAATTGTGTAAGACTTTTTGAAATTCCCCCCCCACTCCCGTTCTAGATCCGCCGCTGCAAGGACAGGGAATTCAAGCAAACATAAGCAATACAAGTTAAGAGCAAATATCCCATAGGCGTAGGAGCCTATGGGCCAGGGGGGCATAGGCTCCTACGCCTCTACACATCGTTTCTCTACACATCTGTGTTTGGCGTGTGTCTTTGCGACTTTTGGTTGCCGAGATATAGGTCCGGTATTGCAACGATGTTTTGTAGGTAATTTCGTGGACGGAACAAGGGGTGCACGTGCACGCAGCGTGCTAGATGCAACCAGAGTTTGACCTGTTGCAGAACATTGCCAGTGGTGTGGTTCGCAAACCGAACAGACCGAATTCGGAGCAACATCAGCGCAGCCGTTGCGGATTGTTTTTTTTGCGAACAAAAACCTTCAACACCCCCCTCCACAGCAGCAAACGCGCCCAACGCGTAGTGGGTAGTCACCAATTATGAGTCTGCACTGGACCACTGGTAAAGCAACAGGGTAGGTTGGATGAAGGCTACTTTCAGCAAAGAAGCCCGCTTGTCCAATCGAGACGTGCGGTTCCAAAAGATATGAGCTTCTCAAAAGCGTCCGCCACGGGTCGGGTCGGGTCGGGTTGGGTCGGGTCGGGTCGCTCATAATCAGATTTTCCCATATACCACGTAAAGACGAGCGAGCGCTTCGCGCTCGCTCATAATCATGTAAAGACGAGCGAGCCTTTGCGCTCGCTCGTAACGACTAGACTGGTAAAATGGTGAATCCACGGACTCCATCCCCGTCTATTGATCTTCGTTGTTTACCCAATTTATAAATATGATTATGATGATTTATAAAAAACAGTGGCGTAGCCAAGGGGGGGCAAAGGGGCCATGGTCCCATCCCCCTGGAGGCCTGGCGGGTCCATCTGGCGGCCGAGCGAGGGCCCCCTGGGGCCGAAGGCCCCAGTGTTTTGGATGGTGTCAGGCGCCC
>VOPJ01013621.1:0-10013 GCA_014673585.1 Semibalanus balanoides
TGAGGGGCGCCCTGTAATTCTGATAGGGGTGCCAAAGTGGTCTGAGGGGCGCCCTGTAGTCAGCATAGGGACACTGAGTGCTCACGGGCTGTCCATCGCCGGGGCTGTTACAGCAAGCATGTACAGCACAGCAGGACAGCACGGACCACCCTTTGCACGAGGTGAGAGCCACCGCTCATAGGTGAGATACATCACTAACAGGTGAGAACCATCACTAACAGGTGAGAACTACCCTCTGTGCGAGGTGAGAGCCACCCTCTGTACGAGGAGAGAAACACCCTCTGTACGAGATGAGAGCCATCCCTCACCTGTGAGAGTAATGCTGTTAACGAGGCGAGAGCTCCAATTATGTTTACTTATATTTTGTTGTATTTGAGCATCGAGTTTTAGGCCAATACACATGCTTCTTATATTGTTCATTTTGTATTTCTATAACTTGTTTTTCACATGAATTTATTTTTTGTTTTCAATTTTAGCAAACTGAGGCATTTGTATGTGGAATTCGGCTTTGTAAATTGTACGTTTGCAAATATTTAGTATGAACACAACGAAGCATTTGGTTTTGCATCACTTTTCAGTTTCACCGCAGAGGGTATAAATCGCGTAGCCTCTACTTAAATGTTTGATGACGGTTCTATTAGTTAGCAATACACATTAATACATACGCTAGGAAAATTGTATCAGAAAGTGTCCATAATGTTCCGTTTGAATGGAAATAATGTTAACACTGATACTGATACACTAATACGTCATGACCACTTAGCTACCACAGCTCTCAACAGCTGGCCAACTACTGTGAACAACAGACCGCTTATGACCCCAATTGAAGGAACCAACAGGCCTGTATGAATTTCTCGCAATGTATATTTTAGACCCACCATCAATTTGTAATTATATGGCCGGCTAATTAAAACAAAGATTCAAGGCACTTGCCGTTCACTCGTGTGTTAAAACTCGCGCAGGAAATTCATCGTTGGGTAGAGGCTATCGTGACAGGGTAGAGTTCAGTATCATAAAAATTATCCGTTTTTCCATTCTTCTGATTTGGGCAGTTTTGTTCCGTGAAAACTTTGACTGTTACGAATTATTATTTTAGTCTGCGTGTGCAAATGGCTGACGAGCATATAATAGACTGATACTTGACTTTACGAATAATGGCCGGAGCATGAAACTGATAAGACACAAATTGTCAAAAATATAGTAAAAATTTGTAAAAGTTCTGCAGTTTTAAAGGGAAGGAAAACCGGCGCCTACTTTTTCCAAAACTAAACCAATAACTTGTTAAAACCTCCCAAAAAGTTTTTGCGTTTTTTGGGTTACAACCCCACCACCCATACCATCGTCTTTGGGGCCATGGATAACCTTGGGACACTTATCACATCCTCAGAATGACGATGAAAAATGTTATGCGACACTCAAGTAACTCAATTTGCTAACTTAACCTCCTTATTTTGTATAGTACCTACTTGGAAGTCATCATTTGCCTTTGTTATCACTCTGTCCCAGTCACCACTCATATCACGAAGATGGTTTGAAAACGTGTATTAATACGGTTGCCAAATAGACCAAAGAAGAGCAACAAAGAGGCAAAAAAACTACGCGTGATCGAGCACACTTCAGTGTTTTGTAGCAAGACAGATGTTAAATATCGATCAAAGTTTGAACCAGAAACTGCACTGGGTGCATTTTGTTATCCGACTTCAAGGCCTTCTAGATGACGGCGTATGAGGCGGTAGTGGCGATGCCGCACTGGTTGTTGGCGTTACGGCTCATCTGAATGTAGCCGTTCATGCCCCAGCTCCTGCCCCACGAGTTCTTGACGAGCCAGTAGTCGCTGCCACCCTCGGTGCCGTAGCCGACAGCCAGCACTCCGTGGTCCAGACGAGAGCTGGAGCAACTGCTCTCGTCGTACACACCGCCAGAGTACAGCTGGAACGAGTAGTGCGAGCGTTCGACCTGGCCAAAGGTCCTACTGGGGTCCGACGATTGGCGCCACAGAGTCTCCGAAAGACTTGGACGGTCAGCTGCCGGAGCGGAGTCGAACGGCTAGCTGGACATCAGGTTACACGTTTGAGATTCCACGGCTTGCGGTCATCGCTCACAGGGCGGTTCGAGTACGGCGATATGCTTTTGTCTCCGACAATAGCGCAGCTCAGTTGTCGATGTTGCCTAGATGCTGTAAAATGTTTATCGGTGGAGTAATGCCGTGTCTAGTGTGTACGAGGACTCCGGTATATGCATCCATATTATGTTTCTAGCAGTTCCAGCAGTTTCATAGCGAGAGAGCGTGCCTGGTCTTGTGGCGAGCAAAAGCCATTCATAGCCAGCAGGTGAAAATCATGACTATGCGATAACTGTTTTTGTCTTGCTATATATATTGGAATGCAGACAGTTACTCGTTACGTGCGCCTCATATAACCTCTCTTGCGTTTAGCTAATTCCGGTCTTTGTCCATCCTGGACCATGCACGATCAAAATAACTATTGACTTAGGTGTTCTTTGTTTATCAGATAATTACGTAGACGAAGGACCATACAATGTTTTCTTTGCGACACCGTATACGTTAGATCTGTCACTATCGATTAGCAGATGCCATCCATCCGCTCTCTGTGCATTGCTCAGCGATTGGCGGCCGTGCGCAAAGCCACGTGAGCTGAAATATGACTATGCGTAACTGTTGTCCCTTGAAAAGGAATGCGCAGACTCGTTAGCGGTCAATAGCCTCTCTTGCTTTAGCAACCAGGTCTTTGTCCATCTGGACCATGCAGTCAAAATAACTATTGACAGTGTTTGTTATAGATAATTACGTAGACGAAGGACATACAGTTTTCTTGAAAGACCGGTTAGTTAGTCTTCACTCACTCGAAGCCAGAGTCCATCCATCCGCCGTTGCAGCCAGCGTTGCCGTAGGCAGTGGAGCAGTCAACGAGCTGCTGCTCGCTGAGCGCGATGAGGGCGTTTCCGGCCAGATACCAGGCTCCCTCCAGAGAGCCAGTTGCCGAGAAGGCCCAGCACGATCCACACTGGCCCTGGTCCTTGACATCGGTCACAGCACCGGCATCACGCCAGTCCTTGGAAGCAGCAGCGACCTTGCCGGTATCCTGAAACGAACAGAATGATGGCAAGTAGTCATCCTCTTTCATAGCAAACGCGCACGAAGCGCATCGACTTCTGGAAACAAGGCAGAAAGCTGGTGACAGCAATGGGGTAAAGTTCCAAAAAGCTAGCAATATCCTGTCTTCTTCCCTACTTAACAGGTCTCACAATCGGCTACATGACTAGCCTAGCATTTGATCAAGTCGAGCGAAACTCTGTCTGCTCCTACCTGGTGGACGGTGTGGGGCCTGGTGCTTCCGATCTTCAGTCCCTTGAAGCCGCGTGCGAACTCCTCCGAGGAGAGGTCAGCGAACTTGTTGAGCGCCAGGGTGTAGGTGTGCTTGCCCTCGGCGTGCTCCCTCATGTGCTGCTCAACCTTCACCTTGTTGTCCGCGTACACCTGGGAACATCCGTATCGTAGGATCCAGTGAAACAAGTACCAATACACCTAACATACTGCTGCGCATCTGAGGATGTTAGTCATATTTATACATGTGAGAAGGGAATACAAAGACATTTATTGCATATCATCGGGTGCCTATATTTTAAGCAAGAGCAGACAAGTGAAAAGAGGAAGGACGTTGGTGGTTGTTCGAAGAATTGTAATTTATTGTCAGTAATGCCTAGCCTGATGGACCGGTTAACGATCAGTTGCTCGAGGCATGCTCGCTTGCCATAATAACAATGTGTTTCAATGTCAAATCAAATTTTGGGAAATACAGACATTAATCAATGATAAGCTCACCTTCATCCTGTAGAACTCCTCGATGGGGTTGACATAGGACTTGCCATGCTGCTCCTTGAAGGCCTCCCACTCGGCCCTCTCCACGAATGCCGAGGCGGCACCGACCAGGAACACGACCAGCAGGACCTTCATTGCTTCCGACTGCAACGTGTAATAGGTCGAGATACATTATGATTTCTCAGTAGCAGCACAGGAATCATTGGACGGCTTTACCCGCCTTGTCATCATATTCCTCTGTTACAATGAGGGATACACAAGCTATGGATTCATGCTTTCCAGTTTTACCAGATCCATTGAAAGGTAAGAGAATACCTTTGTAGTGCTGTCTGTGACCGATGAGTGCGAGTGAGGCTGAAGCCTGTCACAAGCTTACCCCTCGCCTTGGTGGAGGGGGTGGGGGTGTCATTTTGAGCCCCTGAGGTTTTTCGAAAATAGCGAGAAAAAGGCGGCGCGCAGCGCCGCTACATTTTAAACAGATATTCGGGCATCAATTACCCACACGATTCAAACGTTTTGACCTCAGTTCCTCTCAGGTAAGGTCACAAGGTCACGCCAAGTGACCTTACGGTCTAAAATGTTTGTAATCGTGCCAAAGCCACAGACTTTGTCTGAGGTACTGGAAAATCACAGAATTTGCATCAGGTCATAAGTATCTAAAATTCGTGTATCTCGTATTTTCTTTGCATCGGTGACCTAAGGTCAGGTCAATTTCCTGATCTCGTAATAAGTGAACGAGAAAACATACAAGTGCTTCCTTTTTAGACAATATGCATTGGATCAGGCAAATTCTTTCAGAATCATGGTATTGTAGCTCATTATTGATGACACAGATGCAATGGTTGCACAATTATTTATGTAACGTCATATGAGGTTATTTGAGTTATCAGCAATATTTTGCTAATAATTATTGATACAAAGAAGATCGAGACTATAATATAACAGCTCTGTGTTTTTCTCGTCCAGACGCGTCGCCTCATATGCTATATGACCTACCTGGGTAACCAAATATTATCGACCTGAGGTCAAATTTAAAGTTAACCTAACCAGATCACTGATAATATGTTTCCAAGCATCTTGAAGATAAAAACACGATGATATTGCAACTATTGATGTATCTTGATAAGGTAAAAAGTTAATTGCAAAATATAGTTTTACCCAAAATTTCATTTTTGAGCCTTTAATGACCTCTGGAACCTATACTATTCACCTGAGCTAAAATTTGAGGACACCATGGCGGTCCCATTTTTCAAGAGCCTTCCTTTGCTTTTCCGTTTGTTCCTAGCTATCATAGTTCCCGATATGTTTGGGGTTGTTCGAAGCGAAATCCAAAAACGGAAACAAATACCTTTGATGACCTCCAGTGACTTCAATATCTCCAGTGACTTCAATATTGACCCGAGTCGAAAATGCTGACGGTAACTTCGAATGTCCACTTCAATAGTTTTCAAACGTTTTTCGCGTCTTTCTAGCCTCTTTGGATTTCGAGTTAGATGAGGGTCATTTTGACCTCCACCCCACCGTGGCAATGTTGTCGCAAAGGCCAAACGGGGCGCGGGTTACAATATCGTTATAACTTATACTTACTGGAGTCTCGGACACTTACCTAAGTAGTTTGGTAGTCGAGTGGCTGTAGCGGTTTTGTGTCTGTATTTATACCGTCTCCCTTATCTGAAACACGGGCCTTGTTACCGTCACCGCATGTGCACTGCTGAGCTATTCCCACAAAGCAAAGTTCATCGGCACCGTCTGCCATGCTCATGTGACCATGCCGGCTGCAAACTACGCAGCGGACGCAAGTGCAATGAGCGCCGTCTAAAGATAGCGTTCAAAGAGAGCGTCTCAAGAAAGCGTCTGAAGAGAACGTCTGGAGAGAGAGAGTCTGGAGAGAGCATCTGAAGAGAGCGTCTGAAGAGAGCGCTGGAGAGAGCGTCGGAGAGAGTGTCTGAAGCCGAGTGAACATGAAGCGGGAACTGTTGAAATGTACCTGATTTTTTTTTTAATCACGCAAACATCCATTGCCCTGCCAAACAAAAATAGCAACATATATCCATTATACTCTAGAGAACCGATCATGTTCATCATCTCATAGAAACATTGTCAGGAAGTTTTATTTTCAAGGATGTAAAGACTACCTTTGGTGGGTTAATGATCAGCAAGGACGTTTCTGGTACATACATACTGTTTGGCTATTCTTTTCTCATAGTCACGAGTGAATCAGTGGCAGATCCATAATTTTCGTTGAAGGTGGCTGCTGGCCCAGGGGGCGCCTTTTTAGCACCTGAGGGGCGCCATGTACAAAATCCCGAAAATCAGTTGTATTGAGTTTTTGGGATAAAACCTCCAGTTGATTCAAATCTGAAATAGCTATTTTGAAGATAGTGTAATTTAATTTATATTGACTTTAAATTTACTATTCACATCAAAACTCGATGTTTTACGATTTGTCAAATATTTACAGTTTTTTTCACTTTTCATTTCCATTGATGTGTGGTATGATGAATAATTGATAAGTGGTACGATGAAATAATAATTGAATTTATGCAACATAATGTACTGAAAGTTTCGCTTCGATATCTATCATATAATGACAATAGTTTAAAGTTATTTAGAAAATCCGGGAGAGGGCAGATTTTGTCCCTCCCCATTAGGGCGCGGGCTAACTATGGCTTTTTACAGCCAATGCAGGAACACGCGGGGCATAGGTACATACTTGCATTAGATTCCCTTCCCATGCTTCTGTGAAAGGGGGGGGGGGGTTTGTCCCACCCCCCTGGATTAACCAGTGGCCATGGTCATTGGTCATGTGTTGCGGCAAGGTCGCCGTGGCAATTTTTTTTGTGAAGTTAGCGACTTATTCAGTGACTTATTCAGCGCCGAGCACCGATTTCTCTAAAAAATATATTTATTGATTGTCAATTAGACCACGAGAAGTAAGAATTTGATGTTTATTTTGCTATAGCACGTCGCTTTCAAGGTCAAAATCAAAGTCAAAGGATGGGGAACTGAAAAAGTGCCAACGACTTATTCAGCGCCGAACACCGATTTATCTAAAAAATACCTATATTGTCAACTAGACAAGTCAAGAGAAATCAATCAGTAGGTACACGGCGCTGAATAAATCGCTGCCACCTTTTCAGATCCCCGTCATTTTACCTTGAGTTTGACCTTGAAGTTGTTTCCCGATTTTGAGACTTTCTATGTTCGATTTTTTACTTACTTTTTAACTTGACCTCAGATACATCTGGAAAAAATGAAGAAAATTGATCAGTAACCTCTGGCACTTATTCAGTTCCCCGTCCTTTGCCCCTGATTTTGACCTTGAAATTGGCCAATGATTTTTATGATTTTATCATTGCGGCTAGAACTTGACCTCGGCTACATTTGGGAAAAATGAAGACAATCAATCAGTAACTACTAACACTTATTCAGTTCCCCGTCCTTTGTCCTTGATTTTGTCCTTGAAGGCGACGTGTTATAGCAAAATAAGCATAATATTCGTGCTTCTTGTGGTCTAATTGACTATAGATGTAATTTATAGAGAAATCGGTGCACGGCGCCGAATAAGTGGCGCTCGGTGCTCGGCGCGCAATGAGTTTGGGGGCGCCCTCCTTAGATTCGAGGTGTTCCTAATCGTGTTTGGGGGCGCCCTCCTTAGATTCGAGGTGTTCCTCATCTTGTTTGAGGGCTCACTTCCGAGTTTCGAGATGCCCTTTCGAAGTTTGGGGTGCTTTTCGTGCATCGGGGCTCCCTCCCCGGAATTGGGAGCGTCCTCCATGGTATTAGGGGGAGCCCTCCATGTGCTTGGGGGCGCCCACTATGTTTTTGGGGTACCCTCCTCAGATTTGTGTGCCCTTCTCAGATTCGGTGTGCATGCCTAATAACGTTCAAGGGCGCACTTCCGAGTTTAGAGGGCGCCCTTCTGAAGTTCGGAATGATTTTTGGCATCAAGGTGCACTTCTCGGAATTGGAGGCGCCCTCCATGTTTTTTTGGCGGCGCCCTACACAGTTTTGGGTGCGCTCTCCATCGGTTTGGGGGCACCCTCCATGGGTTTTGGGGCGACCATGGGTTGGGGCGTCAATCATGGGTTTGGGGGCGCCCACCATGGGTTTGAGGGCGCCCTTAATGGGTTTTGGGTTTGGCGTCCTCCATGGGTATGGGGTCACCCTCAATGGGTTTGGGAGCGCCTGCGGCGCCCAGATTGCGCTTTCGGTGCAAAACTAGTGCCCCAGCGCCTTCGGCGCAGGGGTGCTAATTTCCATTGAGGGGGCTGCCAGCTCCGTTGCCTCAGCCCGCATAGGGCGGAATCCAGGGGGGCCAAAGGCCATGCCCCCCAAAGGTCTGAGACTAATGTTTTGCCCCCCCAAACGGTCGGACATGCAGCTGTAAAAATTGCTTTTGCAACAGTCAACTACGCATTCACATGTGAAAACTCGAAAATTCTCGCGCCGCTTCGCGGCATACCGAATATAACACAAATGTTTAATGATAGAAATTTAATCGAATGGAAAATTAATCATTAAGCGTCTGACGGTCTGGCGACACCTATTGCTAGCCCCAGGTCCCACTCCTCAGTAAATAGAACTTCAAGTGGGATAAAATGTTAAGCTATCCTCCGATTCGAAAACAGGTGACGCGAAATGCATGAGACGCGGACATCGCACCAAGGAGTTGCTTCGCGGTGTCCAAGTTCTGGACCAAAATTGCAATAGTGGAAAGGCCAACACCTCCCGAAGCCTTTCTCCCAGGCTCCTCCAGATCAAACAGAGGACCATTATGTCGGAAAGCGTTCTGCCGCTCGCTGTTTCAAACCACTGCACTGTTCGGTTGAATAGCATTTGTATGTTGCAGTTCGTGCAATATGTATACAGTTATTGATTACTATATATACCTACGTTATTAAGCACAACTGCCACCAGTCATCGTATTATTATCCGAAAAATGTATTTAATTAAAAACTTATCCTTAATTTAAATATTTTTCAACATACAGAGATGTGCAAACCGGCATAAGGGTTATCTGAGTCTGGTTCCAATGTTAAATTTCTTTTTTCCACGACCTAAATAAAACTTACGCCGCTTCGCGGCGTCCTCGGTCACCATCGTCATTAAACAAAGCCATCGCCATCGTTTTCGGCTTTTCATATAGGTGAATTGAATGGATGGACGTTTAGCTTTATATTCTCTACAATGCGAACCGCCTGTGTATCTGGGTTTTATCAGGCAAACCCGTATAACTTTCGCGCCGCTTCGCGGCGCTAAGTAACAAATACCTATTTCCTTTTTCAATATCCAAAGAAGTAGAAAAACTTTAAAAAAATGCAAGAAATCGTGTGGTTGCAAAATAAAGCGGATCAAATCCGGGAAGAAATTCGAAATTGGGGGTATGTAAGGTCCACTAAAAATGGTTTGCCCCCCCAAAAAAAAAACAAAAAAAAAACGGACGGCTGGATCCGCCCCTGTAGTGAATATTTATATCGTGTGACCACTGTTTAGCCTACCTGCGTGATCTCGGCGGCTATTTACTCGTGTGTTTTTAGTGTTTTAGTGTCATTCTAGCATTCATCCACTTTTATCATGCTTTTTATAGTCGTGTCATAGCCTGTGTGTGTTTGCGCTTTGTACGAGTGTGATTATCTTGCCCTGATCTCACCTGCATGCCATTTTCCCATTTTATTGACGAGAGGGCCGTAATAGCCACAATTGATGTGGATGGCCTTTAATAAAGTACTACTACTACTACTACTACTACTACTACTAACTACTACTACATCACATATGTTGTATTGAAGCGCACTGCACACTGCACAGACGTCGGAATGTTTCCTGGAGTGACTTGAGTCAATTATCGGCTAAATTGGTTAATATTTAGTTAAATAACTATACATACATATGCTCTTCACTGGAACTATTAATTTTCATAACTCATGATAGCATTACGCCAATAATCTTGTGGTTGGTGATCATAGTCACATCAACAAAATGTTCTACGTCATGAGCGGATCCAGGGTGGGGGGACAAATGGACCGTGCCCTCCAAAGGTCCTGAAACTATGATTCCCTTTCCCCCCAAAAAAGCGGCGGCTGACCTGACGTCGAGTGTCTGACGGCGCGCTCTATCCCCACGTCCCCCTCCCCGCTCTATCCCCACGTCCCCCTCCCCGCTCAACAACTTT
>VOPJ01013624.1:0-12496 GCA_014673585.1 Semibalanus balanoides
TTATCAGGCGGACCCGTAACAATTTTGCCTTATAACAAACACCTATAACACGAAAATCGACATTAAAGATGTTGCAAAGCCTTAAATACACGCATTTAAAAGGGGGTATATTTTGTCGTCATTTCAGCCAAGCCGACCCCCCCCCCCACTCAAAAATCCTCGGCGACGCCCCTGACGCGTACCTAGTTATGGTGAGAACTGAGAAGGATGAATAAGGGGATCGAATTTTTAGTTTTAAGGAATACTTATTACTTACGCTCATTTTATTCAGTAAGCAAATCGTTGTCACCTGTAATTGAATTAACTTAAATTTAAACAAAACAACACACGTCTTCTTTCTAACAAAAACTACCAGCTGGCAACTGTCCAATAACACCATATGAGGTTAACGTATCTTAGTCTACCCCATGGCCGTGAGACTTTTGAGCTGTAAGCTCCGGTGAAGGCGCAGCACAGCGGAAACCTGTGAAACATTTCCCACCGTCCGCTGCCTCACTCTGGCCATCACACGAGTTCCCTCTCCACGCCTCACTGCATTCAGGCTGGCCGGTGACGAAACGATGCCCGAGTCCGCGGCGGATTTCACCCGCTGCAATCTGACTGCATAACCCGTCAGAAGTGACGTCTGCTTCAGTAACGGACCCGTCAGAAGTGACGTCTGCTTCAGTAACTGACCCGTCAGAAGTGACGTCTGCTTCAGTTACTGTCTGTAACCCGTCAGAAGTGACGTCTGCTTCAGTAACGGACCCGTCAGAAGTGACGTCTGCTTCAGTAACTGACTGCAACCCGTCAGAACTGACGTCTGCTGAAACTGACTGCAACCCATCAGAAGTGACGTCTGCTTCAGTAACTGACTAACCCATTTCAGACAGCCAGAACGCAGTGCTCGATCATCGACGACGGTCAGCAGACGATCTCGGGAAGACATGTGATCACAGTTTGCTGTAGCGGGGACGAGGACGCCAAATGAAGGGTAGCGGACGGCGGACGGTAAGCGACGGCGAACGGTGGAGCGGACGGCGGACGGTGAGCGGACGGTGAGCGGACGGCGGACGGTGAAGTGAGGCGGCCTGCAGACGGTGCAGTGACGGCAGGCCGACCCGTGGGTATCGTGCGTGCTTTCCGTGGCCTGCAGACGTGCATATGATGGCAGGCGACCCGTGGTATCGTGCGTGGCTTCCGGTGGCGCTGCAGACGTGGGCAGTGATGGCAGGCCGACCCGTGGGTATCGTGCGTGCTTCCGTGGCTGCAGACGGTGCAGTGTGGCCAGCGACCCGTGGGTATGTCGTGCTTCCGTGGCCTGCAGACGGTGCAGTGAAATGCTAGGCCGACCGTGGGTATCGTGCGTGCTTCCGTGGCCTGCAGGAGGTGCAGTGATGGCAGGCCGACCCGTGGGTATCGTGCGTGCTTCCGTGGCCTGCAGACGGTGCAGTGATGGCAGGCCGACCCGTGGGTATCGTGCGTGCTTCCGTGGCCTGCAGACGGTGCAGTGATGGCCGACCCGTGGGTATCGTGCGTGCTTCCGTGGCCTGCAGACGGTGCAGTGACGGCAGGCCGACCCGTGGGTATCGTGCGTGCTTCCGTGGCCTGCGGCGGTCAGGTCGTGTGCCGGCGGTGTGCAGGGCGTCTGCCGCCGTGGGAGCCTCCTCAAATCACGGCTGGCCACCGGAAACCACAGCACGCTGTGAGCGGCATCAGGCGGACCGAGCGACGGCGGAGCAGGGGAGTCCCAAGTAGAGCAGGGCAGTTCCAAGGCTGAGAATTAACACATTTCAAGAAGTTATAGGCAGTTTGCACACAGAAGAGTATTTTCATTCAATTAATAATGCAAAAATAGACAACATCTCATGAGTTTTGGACTTCTGTCGGACGTCCCCTCAAACCAAGTTTTGTGGGGCGGTCTGCATCCTGCAGAAGGCCGCGAGACCTACTTGAACTTTACATAGTAAAACGGTAAGTGCTAACCTGATATTGATCTTGGAACGGGGGATAAGTCTATTCCCCTTGACGTATTTTCGCAAGTAGCTCAAAACAAAAGCGACTTTCAATGTGAAACTTTGTGCACCTTCTCCTAAACTGACTCTACGTCTTCTTGCATTAAAATGAAGCAATTTGGTTGAGATATTAAATCGGGATATAGAGAATTTAGTGATGTCACTACACACGAGTTTTAACTTTACTAAAATGAGGCCAGGTGGTGAAATGACTCATGATTCAAGTAAACGTGTAAAATAATCCATTGAACATGTGTCGCATGACTTTCGTACATTTTTTGCGCTTAGTTACCCTAAGTGACCTAACATTGACCTTGACTTGACCTTCACCAAAATTATCACTTTTGATCATGCGGAATGTGTATTTTACTTTGAAGAGCACTTTCAGTGCTAATGATCACAATCAAATAATTTTGATGGAAATTATGGTTCATGCACTCAAATACCCGATTTTGAACTCTGACCTGACCGTCACACCGTGAACTGATATTTTACCACAACTAAATACAAAAATGTAGCATGATTTAAATATTTCTTATATTTTTTGTGTTTCTTTGAATGCCTTTTTGTGCGTCTCGCCGCGCTCATTAGTTGGAAAGATAACCAGGGGCGGATATCCCCCTCCCCCAGTCAATGGCGTTTGAAACTTACGCCATTGACTGGCAAAACTACAGTGACGGTATTGCCAGCATTTCATGCAGAGACAAAATTAATCCTACATATTGCTAGGGCTGTTTGAATACGCTCAAGGATTCCACAAAAATATATAAAAACGATCTCGCAGAACGCTGTCATTTTCATGTCTACCGGGCATCGTATTATTGATTATTTGCGCACTTTTTTATCCGGGAGCATTCTAAGTCACTGTTCTATACATACAGCCGTTACCTGAGGTATAGAGAAGAACTGACCTATGAAGTCAGGTCAAGCGGACCCACCCCTAATCAAGTTCAAGCTAGACGGCAATGGGAGGTAAGACGACCACCCCTGTATACAAAACAACAACTATAGCTACGACACGCAAAACGATGTTATACGATTATATTTCCATCCAGGACTTAGTGTCTCTTTTTAACACCGTCACTCTACTGTCGAAAAAGTGCGGTCATGGCTCATGTTGATGGGTACGAGGTGAAATTTCACGCGCATCACGCAGCATTGTGACTATTTACATGCCTGCATTGCTTAAACTCGAATCAGTGATAAAATACGGCTCCCAAATCAATGCCTCCAGATCGAAAGAAAATGAAGCAACTAAAAGCTTCGCATATGAGAGAAGCATTGTTTCGCCAATATTGCCCCGGTTTCGTCGTACGACGTGACGAAGGTGGTATCATAGTGTAAATACTAGTGTCTTTAGTATTTACACTATAGTGGTATAAAGATCTACAGTTCGTAGAACTAAATTGGTACACTGCGAATGTAATTAATAGAACTAAAGCTCACTGCGAATGAAACCTGCAAGTTTCAGGTACTTAATCTGAGGACAGAGACAAAGGTGGATCTAGAAAGCTCAAGTGTTGGTTTGGGGAGCAAATCTAAAAAGTATCACTCATATATATATATTAAATTCACCGGATTTTGCCTCTTTATAAATTGAGAGGCGATTTAAAACAAATGTTCATAGTAAAAACTGCTTAGATTTTCTTTTGAAATAGGAAACGTGTCAAATTGTTTGTCGATTTCAGGCGGTGTGGGAGGCTGGGCTGCATTGCCCCCTATGGATCTGCCAGCGGTAAAAAAAAACATTGGGGGAGGGTAAGCATGGGAGGCGAGGGTACCATTGGAGGGGACTAAGCATTGAGTGGCCGAGGGCCACCCCACAAGTATAGAAATGGTCACCTTGCTTGCAGCCCCACACCCGACATAAGAGACACAAGCTATACATCACCGTGCTGCAGGTTGGCCAGGGCCGTGCTAAATTTGCAGGTCCTTAGCTATCACCAGGCGTGGTTGCTGATCTCAGGTCGCAGGCAGCTGCCTTCCCAGTCACAGAAACTGTCCACGCGGACCATAGCCAAGAGTGGTTGCCAGATAAGACACTATTTCCTTTCCCTCGATAATGGGGGTTCGGTTCGCCGGTGTCCAGGGTTATAAGATCTAATTTCCGACGCGTGATGTTATTTAACACCACGTATTCGGTATAACGCTACAAATAGCACATACTGGTTCTTTAAGCGGTCTGACGATACTCTGTCTGACGATTGCGATGCTTAAAAGCATTTGTATTCGATCCAAGAACTGTATTGGTACACGTATCAGCTCGTTTTTTTTTCTTCTCGAAAACGACATCATTAGCAGGGACGATTTCCTCAACAGTCGCCATCGTCACGCCGACACGGGTCACAGGTGACAGCTATCGCCAGCCACGAGCGGCCGTGACCTCCGACCTGACCCGACCTGGGATTACGCTGTCACCGTCCCGCTCACACGAGTGGCGACCATCGCCGCAGGAAGCCGGGTCACGTGCTCCCCACCGCTGCCAATCGCCAGCTGCAGGAAGTGGTCACGTGGGCGGCGCGGGTCACTTCTGGGTGATGGAGGGACTCGGCTTTCCCGCGCGTCGCTCGCTCGCTGGTTTTTGTCACAAGCGTGCCTCTGTGAAACCGGAGGGCTGGGCTGGTTCATGTGGGAGTTCAGCTGGAGCTTGGCTCCGGGAAATGGGAGGGCGAGGGCCAGGCATAATTCACCACGGTCCATTCAGGTTTCCGGTAATTGGGTAAACGCGGCCAATAGATTGTGATTCGGCTCGTAACCTGACGTTTGCTTTCCCGAGCGTCAGTCGTATTATGGTGGACCCCTAAATGCGTGTATTATTGACGCATGGGCCACAGGAAGTCAGTTCGTGTTTCAGAGGACGACTGGGTTTTATGAACTGCTCAGTCGGGACAAAAGTAACCGGAGGTTTTCAAGGAGCACGTCGTTTTTGTTCACTTCTTATACCGTATTTTAAGAGTCGCTAACGCTCATTCACGCCCATTACTTGTGCCAACAAGAAGCTTACTAAAAGTAGAAAATATCTACGAGTGATCTCGTCCAGTTTGATGTCTAACCGCTGACTTATAGCGAACTTCAGCTAGCGATGGTAACTTGTTGAACGCATTAGTGCCTTTTTGATGGGCCAAGTCGCCTCATCTCGTTAGCCAAGCTGCTGAAATGACGTAACAAATCCTTCGTCATCTCAATCAATCAATCAATCAGTATATTCAAACCATCCACGATGTGGGCTTACGGTTAGACATTACAAGTGCTTACGTTTCAGAAACATTGTTACATTACAAGCAGTAACGTACCTATCCTAAAACACCGACACACAGCATAGATAATGCTGTAGAGAAGAACATTATGATAAGGGACACTAGACAGTAGACGTTTTTCACGATGGCCATTCGCGCGAAATGCTTTAAAATGTTTTAAAATGTTTCAGTAGTAGCCGTCTTCACAATGTACAAATTTGCGATAAATGTTCTAACCCTCCCTCTACGGTGCCGTAGGGCGAGGGTAACACATTTTTTCGCAAATTAGTCCATCGTGAAAGCGGCTACAACTAAAACATTTCAAAACACGCTTAAAATGCCTCAAAACATCTCGCCGCAAAAAATAATCCCATCGTAAAAACGGGGGGGGGGGGCTAATTAGTAGAAGCTAAAATGTGCAAACGGTAATAATACGGGAATAAATGACGCATCTACACATTATGCTAGGGTCGGTAATGGCGGACCTAAAGCGCCCCACGGTCTCGCAGCACGGGTGGAGAAGGACAGGGCATTCCAGGCTAACAGCAGCAACGATATGAAAATGCATTTCTGCGTAGCGGCTAGCCTCCACTTAGGTAGTGGAGAATGCCCGTGCTCTGATGCGCGAGTGCGGCGTCCGACACAGCGGAGCGGCACAAACATAGCGCGAGCCTTGGCCGGCATGGCCGTCCACACGCAGTACCTTATGCACTTTGATGGCGTCGCGTTGTGACACCAGGGTCTCGATCCTAGGCCATCCTAGATCTATTAGTCCTAGCGTGGTGACACGATTATGAGGTGACGTCACGTGGTGCGTGTCACGTGCTGACCCGTGACGTCAATGACAAGCAAGCACAAGTAAAAGGCTAAACATACCTGTGTGAACTAAATCAACTGTGGTGGGTATAAACAGCAAGGCATGATAAGGTTGTTTGTACTTGATTACTTCTTACAGCATGCCCACTTGCTCTAAGCACGGCTTAAGACATCGAATTCCCCGGTCAGTCAGAGCTGCAGCTGTACCTGCTGTGTGGAATTCTCCGTCCACGGCCGGAGAGGCGGCGGCCGGCCGCTGCAGCTGGGACATTCGTTCAGCCCCGCCCCCACCCGTCACGGCTGCGTCAGATATGTCTCCAGCGCACGTGAGCCGACTGTGGACGACCGGCATGTGACCCCGGCTGACCTCAGCCGGCCGGGAGGGGGCGCCGCCACCCTGGGAAGATGCAGGCCGCCCCGGACACGCTGTGTTTTGCCAGGCTCTGAAAGGCGCCGCCGCGCCGTTTTTGTTTGGCGGGCATGTCCCCTCTGTCACTCCGGAACGTGTCGGAGTGCGGGATAGTTTTATATGTCGGACTCCTCTCCCCCTCCTCTCCCCCTTCTATTCCCTCCCCTCTCCCCGTCCCCCTCTCTCTCTCCGTCTTTGCCTCAGCCTCACTTGTGCTTGTCTTCCGAAGAAGCGTGAGGAAAAAGCGGAGTTTTAGCATACACGCGTTATATTGCATAGCAGAACTTGCGCTATCGGTCGCGAAGCAGAAATCAAGCATCGGAGCTTGGTCATCGTTATTCAGCTGAACCTTTACCATTATATTTAGTACTGTAATTCCAACATTTTTGGTAGGTATATAGATATCCGTGAAAGTGACTGAGACGCCCGGAGACCACCGACTAAGAGCAAACCAGGAAGAGCGGCCTCCTCCGAGATCCACGAACCCAGAGATCCACGGAGATCCACGAACGCGAGCTAGTTAACGCCACTCAAACTGCGCATCACTCTGCACTCACGACATAGACCGCCTCGGGCCCTTGTGTCTGGCTGCATTTTAACTGTGGAAATGGCTCGGTCATATATTTGAAACAGGTTAGTACTCAAACGCACGTACATGCTGACCAAGCACGTGATGCACCCGTTTTGAAATCGTGCTTTACACAGACGAAGATCCATACAGATTGCAGATAGTCATGAAGCGGAGACATGTAATAAAGACATTCCAATATTTTACAATTTGTCTACTAGTATTGCAATATTATACCACTTTTCGTTCGCACTTCGCATTGTATTTTTCGTGCGCATATGCTCGTACCAGACTGGTTAGTGGTTATTGATTCGACACTGATTGAAACGATTGGAATCGTTCAATCAAAATTCCTTGAACTAAAAATCATTGAGTCACCACAAGACCTTTGGATTCATGAATCATGATTGAATCAAACCCCGCACCAAATCAAGGCCGATTGAATCAAAAGGTTTAACGATTCTTAACAATTCTTAACGATTAAAGTACCTGCATTGGTAATTTGTGCAAATAGTTGCATTCAGTCCCAGTGGCTGCTTTCAATTTTCATTTATACTGAAAGTGTATTGTTTATGGCTTCTGTTAGCCATTTGTTTGTGTACCTACCAATGTTTAATTATCAAATGTATTTATTTATTGCGTATCGTTGTAGGCTCCAATCAAACAGTTGGCTTTCACCACCGTCCACCAGTGTAACACAAATTGCGTCTTGCTGCTGACGCATTATCATGATACAACAAAACATTCACTTGTGATCATCGTTTAAAACGTAAAATTTAACTGCCTAAAAGTAAATAAAAAACAATATGCTAAATAAAAGTAATATGAATGTCGAGAGTTGAAATTGCAGATAGACGATTGGATGATAGAACACATGCACGCATGAATAATGCTCCACACTGCACATTGGGTCACACTCATCCTATGTCGGGGAGACCAGCATTGCCCTAACGCGTCTCTTGAACTCTCTCACCAGCCCGCCGCACAACAGCGGGGAGACCTTTCCACGCTCGAATCGGTCTGACTGGCGCGACTTGTGGGCTGCCTCTAGTTCGCTCGGTTACACCTCTGAGTGTGAAGCATACAGCGTCAACAGACGCACGGATAGTTTTCTCGGTTACATGTGATTGGTGCTTCACCAATCTTCTTTTTCAGATGCATCGTCTCTGTTTACCAGTCGGTGAATAAGTACTAAGTAGGCAGTCTTTCTGCTGAATCACCTTTTCAAACGGTAGCCAGCTGAGCTGCCGTCGTGACTCCGTGATGTGGTCGAATTTTTGTTTTTCCGTCACGACGCGCGTGGCAAAGTTAATTGCTTTTTCGACTCGCTGACGCAGCAAACTAGAGGGTGGGGCCCAGGCCGGCAAGCAGTACGTTACGTGAGAGAAGACGAGCGCCTATGTACCAGGTTATACCAAGTATATAAACACATTTTAGCAAGCACCAATGTCCGAAAAGATCCCCTGTTCTACGCCTTAGGCTATGCGGACGCTGGCTACCGTATCGCCGGAGGGGACTCGCGCGCAGCCCAGGGCGAACCTCGTGCGCCCCGACACCGACTGTCATCAGCGCCGCGCCGGGTTCCGTGAATCAGCGGTGCCTGAAGCATCCCACTCCCTGCGAGCAGAGTCCCTCTGTTGCTCATGTGTTCTGAAGCTCCTCGACTGAGTGTGAGTGAGGGACACTTACGGATGGTCTGAAGCGGATGCGCTGCAGAGGCAGTGAACGTCGACCGCTGTGGTCAGCGTTGGCAAACACGCGGAGTAAGGCGGTGTCCAAGCTGTCCGGCTTGTAATATGTATGTACATGTCAGACATCCCGATGTCACAGGTCCAGAGTAACAGACAGAGAGGATTGAAGTCGGTGGTGCCATATGGAAGCGGCTTCAGTCTCCGCGGCTTCGTTTAACCCATCGGGAGGCATCAGGCATCTTCATCGGTGGCAACAGTCTAGGCGTCGTGGTACGCCTGTCTGCTGGAATGCGCCTGGCTGTCACGTGAAGTGTCAGCCAGCGTATATCTTTTGTATGTTTTAATATATTTTGTTTCAATTTCTAATGTTTGAACATTAACATTTTACGACATATATATGATTTGTTTGAAAACAAACGTGAGGCCGGATGTCAAAATATTTGTTTGGATTTTCTAATGGAAAGAACCCATTCTCGATAATTGTATCAAGTGAATCGAACGGCGATGAGCCATTCAGATTCCAAAATAACTCACTGATCATACATAATCATGGATCATAGAAATGATCTTATGATAATCGTTCGAAAAAAGTTGAATCAATAACCAGTCTGGTTTCATAATTGCCCATCCTATCGTACTGAAATACATTCAGACCAACTGTGTGAAATCCGGGAATCCAGTTGAGATCTGGATCTCTGTGTCTGTGGTCCCGGGATCCCATGGAACACCAGATCTATGGTCCTTACCAGGTACAACAATAAGTCGAGCATCCAAAAGAACTTCCGATCCGAATATATTTGTTCTGATGGATTCCAGTGGATCCCAGATCCAATCATTCGGGATCCAGACACGCTGGTAAGACTGTACAGTACCTACTTCTTGCTAATTTTACTTTTAACAATTTTTTTGAAAAATTATTTACTATATCTTATGCTGCTATTAAGGTATGTTTCATATTAACATTATATTTGACGTTGAGATGACTTATTTTGCTGGTTTGCCTTGAAATTAAGTAGGTGTGAGAAAAGTTAAAACACCCACAGAGGTCCAAACGAAAAGTAAATTTGAGTTTGGTATTTTGACATCCTGCAAAAATAAGGCCTGTGTATTAGTATCGCCTCTTAAAGCCGATGTCGTCATCCTCTCTATCAAATGGTTGAGAAACGTAGACTTGTTCTTTATCATTTGGCTATCATTAGCCAGATAACACTAATCATTACATATTGCAAGCGTGAAGGGTTTTCCTCTATTCCCAGAATTCCTTTCTATTGATGATGAAGTCATCCAGCCAAATACTAAATAAACTAGTTTTCCATGAAATTGAGCACTGTTTCGTGAGAAAACAAATGTCAGAATCCGTGTTTCGGACAGCAAATTCTCAGATTTCTGCACCACGGCGGTACATTGGACAACTTTTCAGAGAAGATGAAGACATTCCCTTTACTAACTATAAGTAAAACCTTAACGTATTATTAAGTTACTAAGTACGTTAATCAAGTAGTAGTTAATGTTAAGATGGCAGTGACCCCTTTAAGACGAGCAATGACCAAAGGCGAATCCAGAATTTCGCCAAAGTAGTACCAGTGGTTTTGTGATATGGGCGCTCCTGGCACATACATGCCCCATGGACACAGGACCACTCCTATTTTAGCTTTGCTAGCCACGATTTAACTTTTATTGTGGTGTAGTCCCACTGCAGGCTAGTAGAAACTCCTTAGCTGGCAACGGGCTCCTCTCAGGCCGACAGAGGACCTCTCAAGTGGATATAGGGCCACCCTCAGGCCACTGAGTGGCTCCCGGAAAGACAGAGGGTCCTCTCTAGGCCTAACTATGGCCGCCTCAAGCTGGCTAAGGTCCCCATAAGCATAGAGGGCCCCTCAGGCCGAGAGAGAGCCCCTCCGGCAGAATGTGAGGGCGGCCTCAAGTCCGACTAGGGCCCCTTCAGGCGATCCCCAGGCCCGACAGGGCCCCTTCAGACGCCCTCATGCCGACTGATGGGCCCTCAGGCCGTCCAAGGGCACTTTAAGATGGGTCGAAGGGCTCACTCAGGCGGACAGAGGGCCCCCTTAGGCCCTTTTCTGTAAGACCCTTAGGCCTACTGAAGACCCCCTCAGGCCGACTGATGACCCCCTCAGGCCTACATAGGGCCCCTTCAGCCTTACAGATGCCCCGTTGGGTCGAAAGGGCCCCCTCAACTCAAGCTATCCGAGGGACCCCTCAGGCCACCAGAGAGCCCCTCACTCCAACATAGAATCTTCAGACCTACAGAAGGCACCACATTCCGACAGAGAGCCCCTTCAGATCTAAAGACGGCCCCCTCAGACAAATAGACGGCACCTCAGGCCGATCAAGGGCCCTCTCATGCCGACTGAGGGCCCCCTCAGGCCTCAGGCCTACTAATGACCCCACAGACCGACGGCGGCCCCCCTCAGACCAGCAGAGGGCCCCCTCAGACTGACAGAGGGCCCCTCAGACTGACAGAGGGCCCCCTCAGACGAACCAGCAGGTCGAAAAAGGACCCCCACAAACCGACAGAGAACCCCCCAAAAAACGAAAGAGGCCTATAGAAGACCCCATCAGATTGGCAGAGGGCCCCTCAGACCGACAGAGGGCCCCTCAGACCGATATAGTCCCTCAGACCGAAAGAGGGCCCCTCGTGCCGACTGAGGGCCCCCTCAGACCAACAGAGGGCTTTTAATGCCACGTACCTAAGGCGTTTTGCGGGCGCTTGACACCATCCAAAACACTGGGGTCTTCAGCCCCAGAGGACCCTCGCTCGGCAGCCAGAAGGGCCCGCCAGGCCTCCAGGGGGGGGGATGGCCCTCTTGGCCCCCCTTGGCTACGCCACTGATTACAACGATCATTACTGTTCTTAACGTTACAAACAGCCTGCCTGCGTATATATATATATATGCCTAAAAAGTTCGTCAATCATTTGTGTGCAACAGCTTTCGGTAGCCAAGCTTTGGAATCCCAGCTATTGGTATGCATGACGTCATACATTGTCATGAATTTGTTTATTCCCATGAAGGAGAAAAGAGAAACATGACCATTTTTCGATGGATATCCATCTATCGTCCAAACAAATTGTCATATTAGCTTCTTAAGCTCATAATGCTGAAATTGATGACTAAATTTCAAAACTAATAAAATTATTAAATTTCATGACAACGTTCAAGGAAACCCATTTCCTTTAAAATCATGCTAATCTGGGGGGAGGGAGTGGTAAACCAATGAGCATTTTGATGTCGGGTCGATGTCGGGCAGACGTCGACAAATGTCGGCATCTCGGCAGCGGCATGCCGATGTCGGGCCCACGTCGGCTATACGTCGGATATGTCATATGTCCGCCTATGCTGAGGTCCAGCCGACGTCGGGCCTATGTCGGGCCGACGTCACCAGATGTCGGCATCTCGGCAGCGGCATGCCGATGTCGAGCCCACGTCGGCCCGACGTTGGCTCGGCCTCGGCTGAACGTCGGCGTATGCGGACATATGCGACGTCCGGCCGACGTCGGGCCGACATCGGGCCGTCGTAAAATCGACGTCGGGCCGACGTCGGCGTGACGTCGGCATGTTTACTGGGAAGGCGATCTTGGGGAGTTCGCCACCGCCCCCTTCCCCCAGTGGCGACGCTCCTGACTTTTTGAATCAGGTTTCTTATAAAGAATCTTCAACCTCGCTGACAAAGGAACAAAATCAGGTAAACATGGGTAGAAGTGTGATGTTTGCAGCATTTTGAGAGAGAAAAACACTTCCGATGTCTTAGGTAGGTATATGTTT
>VOPJ01013626.1:0-12497 GCA_014673585.1 Semibalanus balanoides
TGAATGATCAATTTTGAATCTTAGCATGTATTGGAATTAATTCTAGACCGATTATATTGGCGTCCAAAGGGTTTTGAACTTGTAATTTTGTACTTGAAGGGGAAAAATTTGAGAATCCAGGTTCTCGAACCTTTAAGGGTGATCTATTTTCTATCTAAGACTGAAAATGAGTTGATGCTATCTAGATTCATTCAAGAATTACAATTGATTCAGTAAAGTCGTTTTTGTTGTAGTTAATGCTAGCCTATATTTTGGGGGGCCTTTAAGAGAAGAGTTAAAAAAATTATGGACGCCAATATAAATTGTCTAGACTTAATTCCAATACATGCTTAGGTTCAAAATTGATCATTTAAGACGATACTTAAGGTGAAAATTTCCCACCAAAAAATATTTAATTTGTAATTTTCAAGCTTATTTTTATCAAAATTTATTTTATTTTGTACTAACAGTTGGGAACTTTGATATTTCAGATTTTCAAAACGTTACAAATGTTTATTTGTCTATCTAAAACTGAAAACGATGTGTTGCTATCCATATTCATTACAAAGTTATACTTGATTTAGTGAAGTCGTTTTCCTTGTACTAGATAGTAGCCTTTATTTTGGAGGCTATAAAGAGATAAGTTCAAAAGCCTCTGGACGCCAAAATAATCGTTCGATATTTAATTCTAATACATGCTTCAACTCAAAATCGATCATTTAAGACGATACTTCAGGTGAAAATTTCACAAAAAAGTATTGATTTTTTGATGTTCAAACTTAATTTTATCAAACTTATTCTTATTTTTTACTTTAAGTGGGGGACTTTGAGTTTTCAAATTCTCAAAACTTCACCAACGTTCAAGTTTCTATCTTAAACTGAAAATTATTTGCTGCTATCTATATCGGTTAAAAAGTTACAGCTGATTTAGTCAACTCGTTTTTGTTGTACTTGATGCTAGCCTATATTTTGGGGGGCCATTAAGAGACAAGTTCAAAATCATCTAGACGCCAACATAATTGGTCTAGATTTAATTCCAATACATGCTTAGACTCAAAATCGATCATTCAACACGCTACTTAACCCGCGAGTCACTGGGGGGGGGGCTTTTTTAGCCCCCCCCTGAGGAATATCTAAAATATCTAACGACAAAATGAAGCTATCAACGCCCAAACTTCCTAGTACCGTGACCGGGCATCTTTTTCACCTCTTTGCATAATATTTTTAATTTCGTCGATTTTTTGAGATAAGGAAATTTAGTGACGTCACTACACACGATTTTGACACCCAAATCAGCTAAACTTTAGGAGACTGTACAAATGTCATGTAAGACACAAAATGGAATCCGAAAAAAGGAGAAGATAGAAAATGTCAAGGGCTACAATATGGGTATCTCAGATTTTCGAAAAAGGGATTTTCGACCCCAAAATTTTCAAAAATTTACTTTTTTTGAAAAAAAACGACAAAAAATCAAAACTTTTTAAGATATTCAAAAAACCGGAATATATGTAAATAAACTATACATATTCAACAACTATACCAAATTCCAACATGATATCTGTATTTTCGACTGAGTGATGACATCTAAGTATGGGTAACTCGCGACGGTCAAATTTTGAAATTGCATTTTTGTCCTTTTTGACCAGAATACAGACAAATAAAAAGAGCAGCACTGTATTTCTAGACAAAAACCGGTCTATAAAAATGTATTGATTTACTGTATTAATCAATTTCAAATTTTGAACCTTTTGTGACATGAACTTGACCTTTAACTTGACCTTTTCATTCACGTACCTTAAATCAGGTGTAAAATGAGTATCAATTTCGTGGTCCTAGCACGTAATAGTATGTAGCAACATGTGTTGCATGACTTTCGTATAATTTTTTGGCATAGTGACCGTATTGACCTGACTTAGACCTTGAACATTTTGCCAAAAATCCCCGATTAGCTCATTCTGGTGTGTGTCATCATTTGAATAGGCATCCTGGGTGATAATGGTTGCAAACCAATTGCTGAAATGGAAAATATGGTCTATACAATTTTGTCTGTAAATTTTGACCTTTGACCTGACCTGTGACGTCCCACTGACCCTCTAGGCAACACAAAATTTATTTTACGTCGAATCAATTTTCCTGGGCGTATCGATTACCGTTTTGATTCAGCGCGATCGTCCGATTGGTTCCGAAGCATACAGGGGGGGCTACCCCTCCCCCCAGTGACTCGTGTTACAGAAATACCCCAGTGACTGCGGGTTAAGATAAGATTTCCAAAAAAAAAACTTTTGTATCTATAATTATTTTTATTTTGTATTAAAAGTGGGAGACTTTGAGATTTTAGATCTCACAACGTTACAAGTGTTCAATCTTCTATCTAAAACTGAAAAAGATTTGTTGCTATCCTATATCCAATAAAAAGTTAAACTTGTTAGCCTAAGTCCTTTTCCTTGTACTAGATAGAAGCCAATATTTTGGAGGCCATAAAGAGACAAGTTCAAAAGCCTCTGGACGCCAACATAATCGGTCTAGAATTAATTCAAATTTAAAACTAGACTTGAAATAGATCACGGAAGACAATACGAAAGATGAAATGTCCCCCCGTAAAAAAAAAATGATTTTGTACTTGAAGGGCGAAATTTTGAGAAACCAGGTTCACAAAACTTTAAAGGTGTTCATTTGTCTATCAAAAACTGAAAACAAAATGATGCTATCTATATTCATGCAAGAGTTACAGCTGATTTAATAAAGTCGTTTTTGTTGAACTTGATTCTAGGCTATATTTGGGGGGGGCCTTTAAGAGACGAGTTAAAAAGCTTCTGGACGCCAATAAAATTGGTCTGTATTTAATTATATTACCTGCTTAGACTCAAAAACCGATCATTCAACACGATAATTAAGATAACAATTAGCCCCCCCCCCCAAAAAAAAAAAAAAAAAATATATATATATATATATATATGTTAAGTGGGAGACTTTGAGATTTCAGATTCTCACAACGTTATAAGTGTTCAATCTTCTATCTAAAACTGAAAACGATTTGTTGCTATCTATATCCACTAAAAAGTTAAACTTGATTTAGCGAAGTCCTTTTCCTTGTACTAGATAGTAGGCAATATTTGGGAGGCCATAAAGAGTTAAGTTCAAAAGCCTTTGGACGCCAATATATAAGGTCTAGAATTAATTCCAATACATGCTTAGATTTAAAATTGATCATTCAAGACGATACTTAGGTGAAATTCCCCCCCCCCAATAATCATTTTTAATTTTCAAACTTAATTTTATCAAACTTAATTTTATTTTGTACTTACAGTGAGTTTTGAGATTTAAGATTGTCAAAACTTACCCAATGTTTAATTGTTTATCTAAAACTGAAAACGATTTGTTGCTATCTATTTTCATTACAAAGTTATACTTGATTTAGTGAAGTCGTTTTTCTTGTACTAGATATTGCCTTTATTTATTTTGGAGTCTATAAAGAGATAAGTTAAAAAGCCTCTGGACGCCAATTTAGTCAGTCTAAAATTATTTCCAATACATGGTTAGACTCAAAATAGATCAGTTAAGACGATACGAAAGGTTAAAACCCCTTTCTGAAAAAAATTTCTCTGAAATTTCAAACCTAAAATAATGAAACTTAATTCAATTTTTGTTTTTGAAGGGGTACATTTTGAGAATCCAGATTCTCGGAACATTAAGGGCGTTTAATTTTCTATCTACAAACTGAAAACACTTTGATACTTATCTATATTCGTTCAAAAGTTACAGTTGATTTAGAAAAGTCTTTTTCGTTGTACTTGATAAAAGCCTATATTTTGGGGGGCCTTAAAAAGACAAGTTCAAAAGCCTCTGGACGCCAAAATAATCGGTCTATATTTAATTCCAATACATACTTAAACTCAAAATCGGTCATTTAACACGATAATTCAGGTGAAAATTCCACCAAAAGTATTTATTTTTTAATTTTCAAACTTAATTTTATCAAACTTAATTTTTATTTTGTTACTTTACAGTGGGGGACTTTGAGATTTTCAGAATTCTCAAAACTTCACAAACGTTCAATTGTCTATCTTAAAACTGAATAACTATTTGCTTTGCTATCTATATTCCGTTGCAAAAGTTACAGCTTGATGTTAGTGAAAGTCGTTTTTGCCTTGTACTTGATAGCTAGCCTATTATTTTGGAGGTGCCTATTAAAGAGACAAGCTTCCAAAGCATCTGGACGCCAATATAATTGGTCTAGAATTTATATTCCAATACATGCTTAGACTCAAAATCGATCGTTCAACACGATTACTTAAGATAAAAATTCCCCCCCCCCAATTTTTTTTCAAAAAACTTTTTTTTATCTTACTTACTTTTTAATTTTGTATTTAAACTAGGGAGACTTTGAGATTTCAGATTTCTTACAACGTTACAAGTGTTCAATCTTCTATCTGAAAACTGAAAACGATTTGTTTGCTATCTATATCCACTTAAAAAGTTAAGCTTGATTTAGCTAAGTCCTTTTCCTTGTACTAGATAGTAGCCAAATATTTTGGAGGCCATAAAGAGACAAGTTCAAAAGCCTCTTGGACGCCAATATAATCGGTCTAGAATTAATTCAAAGTTCACTGAATTAGACTTGAAATAGATCAAGGAAGACAAATACGAAAGATGAAATGTCCCCCCACCAAAAAAAAGAAACTTTATTTGATTTTGTACTTGAATGGGCGAAATTTTGAGAAACCAGGTTCTCGAAACTTTAAGGGTGTTCAATTGTCTATCAAAAACTGAAAACAAAATGATGCTATCTATATTCATACAAGAAGTTACAGCTGATTTAATAAAGTCGTTTTTTGCTTGTACTTGATGCTTAGGCCTATATTTGGAGGGGGGGGCCTTTAAGAGATGAGTTCAAAAAGCTTCTGGACGCCAATAAAATTGGTCTATATTTTAATTATATTATATGCTTAGGACTCAAAATCGATCATTCAAAGACGATAATTAAGAGTAAAAATTCCCTCCCACCCAAAAAAATAAAATAAAAATAATTTTAACTTTTCAAACCTTGAATTTTATCTAAACTTAATTTTTAAAATTCTACTTTAAAGTGGGAGGACTTTGAGATTTCAGATTCTCACAACGTTACAAGTGTTCAATCTTCTATCTAAAACTGAAAACGATTTGTTGCTATCTATATCTACTTAAAAAGTTAAACTTGATTTAGCTAAGTCCTTCTTCCTTATACTAGATAGTAGTTAAATATTTTGGAAGGCCATAAAGAGTTAAGTTCAAAAGGCCACTTTGGACGCCAATATAATCGGTCTATAATTTAATTCCAAAATACATTGATTAGACTTCAAAAATTGATCATTCAAAGACGATACTTAAGGTGGAAATTTTCCCCTCCCAAATATTCACTTTTATTAATTTTCTTACTTAATTTTATCAATGCACTTACTTAATTTAATTTTGTACTTACAAGTGGAGGGACTTTGATGAGAATTCAAGATTGTCGAAAACTTTACCTATGGTGTTCAATTGTCCTATCTAAAACTGAAAAACGAGTTTGATTGCTATCTATATTCATTCACAGAAGTTATAACTTGATTTAGTAAAGTCGTTTTTGTTGTACTTGATAGCTAGCCTATATTTTTGGAGTCCTGTAAAGAGACAAGTTCAAAATGCCTATTGACGCCAATATAATTGGTCATTATAAATGTTAATTCCAATGCATGCTTAGACTCAAAATAGATCAATTAAGACGATACGAAAGGTGAAAACCCCTTTCTGAAAATATTTTCTCTGAAATTTCAAGCCTAAAATAATGAAACTTTATTTAATTTTGTGTTTGAAGAGGTACATTTTGAGAATCCAGATTCTCGGAACATTAAGGGCGTTCAATTTTCTATCTAAAACTGAAAACACTTTGATGTTATCTATATTCGTTCAAAAGTTACAGTTGATTTATAAAAGTCTTTTTCGTTGTACTTGATAAAAGCCTATATTTTGGGGGCCTTAAAGAGACAAGTTCAAAAGCCTCTGGACGCCAAAATAATCGGTCTATATTTAATTCCAATACATGCTTAAGCTAATCGATCATTTAACACGATACTTCAGGTGAAAATTCCCCCAAAAAGTTTTTTTCAAACTTAATTTTATCAAACTTATTTTTATTTTTTACTTTAAGTGGGGGACTTTGATTTGTCAAATTCTCAAAACTTCACAAACGTCAGATGGCATCTCACAAACGTGAGATGGCAAGTCATGTGGTGTGACTGTCTTTGAATGTCACAGCTACACACTTTCTCAAAATCTGCATACATGTCTCATTCCCGTAAGCATGCCAAGTTCTGACCGGATCGCGGTGAATCCCTGCTTTAGTTCGTATGCGCTCTGACATGAACTCACACTATTTTCACACATGGAAAGTGCCGCTTTCGAAGTTTGAACGCCCTTGGAGGCTTTAGTTTGAAATGTCACGAAATCAGCCGTGCTGGTGACATTGTAGAAGTAAGCCTAAGGTCAATGAGGTCAATGTTTGTGCCGATTTTCGACGCAAATCGGAGGGACCGCCTTAATGTCGAATATCAATCTGGCATTTCGGAAAGTGAATTTCTACTTTTTTAAGTCATCTAATGCATGTTTTGGGGTAACGACCCTTCATAAGAATTGGAATACGCCACGTTCCGTGGTATATGCACCGTTTTGTCTTGTGAAATGGTGTTAATCACTCTAAGAATAATTTCGAAATTTTCTATCGTTTCATAATTTTGAACATTTTTCCGGGGCATGTGGGTGTGCTGCTTTTGAATGTCACAACTTATTCACTTTCCCAAAACTGTGTATTTGTCGTCTACTCACACATGCAAAATTTTGAAACTGATCGGTGAGTCCCTGCCTACTATGTTTTTATTACTCTGAGATCACTGTTCACAAAGGGAGATGTGCCCTTTTTTGAGTTTAAACGCCCTGGAGGCCTTTCTTTTAAATTCCCAATAGCCCATTTGGTCATATTGTGGAGCTGCCTTAGGTCAATGTTTGTGCCGGATTTTCGACGCAATCGGAGGGGACCGCCTTAGTGTGAATATCAATCTGGACATTCGCGAATGTGAATTTCTGACTTTTAAGTCATTAATGCATGTTTTTGGGCTAAAACGACCCTTCATAGAATTGGAATACGCCACGTTCGTGGTATATGCATAGTTTTGTCTTGTGAAATGGTGTTAATCACTAATAAGAGAATAATTTTCTAAATTTCTATCATTTCCATATTTTGAACATTTTTCCGGGGTATGTGTGTGGCTGTTTGAATGTCACAACTATCACTTTCCAAAATCTGCATACATGTCTCCTTCGTAAATGTGCCAAGTTCTGAACGGATCGGTGGAATCCTGCTTTAGTTCGTATGGCTCTGAATGATCACATTTTCACACATGGAAAGGTGCCCTTTTCGAAGTTTGAACGCCCTTGGAGGCTTTATTTGAAATGTCACGAATAGCCGTGTGGTGACATTGTAGAGTAGCCTAAGGTCAATGTTTGTGCCGATTTTCGACGCAATCCAATGGGACCGCCATCTTGGATCTCTAGACCGTTTTTGACCGCAATGATACGAAAAACTCTTTGAACGTCCTATATCTCCTTTACTTGTTTGAATGTCACCGATAGAGAGATATATTTTCTGAAAGAGGAGGAGGAAGAGGAAGAGCTCTATTTGTTTTGCCAAGTTTTCGTAAAAATTGGCATGGGGTCCGCCTATTTGACCTTGAACTTTGGAGGTCAATTCTGGACGCCATTTTTTAATGTCACAGTTAGGAGAGTTATGATTTTTGAATATCAAGCTCATTTTATTCTATATCAGTGTACAAATTTTTATCAAAATCCACGGGGTCCGCCATTTTCGTGACGTCATATGACCCTGATGACCTTGAACTTTGACCCCCGATAACTCCTATGATTTTGAATGTCACGAATACAGACATATATTTTCTGAAGAGGGAGGAAGAGTTCCTGCAAGCGTGCCAAATTTCACTGAGCGATCTGAGGGACCGCGAATGTGCACCCGAACGTGAATGTTCACGTCAAACTCCATTGTTAAACTGACACTTCGATCATTTACGAGACTGAGATCAAGTAAAAGTGTTTCATTTCATACACATGAGAAAAGCGTGAATTCCTGCCGTGACTCAATACGTCACAGACTGTTCGTTTCAACCGGGCATAGCAAACGGCCAGACCGCGCTAGCACCCCCCGTCACACACACTGCCTCACGCAGAGGCGTAGCCACGGGCATGGGGTATTTCTCATCCATGCCACGGGGAGGCAGGCTTCCAAGGGACGAGCATCTATGTGCGATCACTATGATAGCCATGGTTTTATCTAGGAGATTGGTCTGGGGGTCCGGGGCGATAGCACCCACTTCTCCGGTTAGGGCCGCAATTTTATCTACCGTGGGGCCGCAATGCAGCGAGTGAATGCGAGCGGAGCGTTCCAAAACATTTGAAGCACATAGACGAAGGTCAAGTTGATAAAAAAAAAACTAAGTTCGGTCAGGTTCGATCACGTTATTTTATTACAATTGTTTCCTTCCACACCCTGGTCCATCGGGATCGTCTGCGGATAGTCGCTCGTCCCAGGATCGTTCCGGCTGAAGTCCGCCCCCCAGATTCACAGAATTGTATCATTAGCTCTGTACCGGACTGTCCCCCCTCACACACACACCTAGCTGGCCTCCCTGCTAAAAAATGTGGTGACGACACTGTCCTCACACACCGCTAGGGCCGGCTGAAGACGACCCCAGATCACGTGACCTTGGCCAGCAGATACCGAGTGGCTATGAGCCCGGCCCGGCCGATCACTGCTCCATCAGACAGGCACGTGTATCCATTGCATAATCGTGCTATAGGTATAACAATACAGTGTTATGTCAGATCTGGGCTGATTTACAACACAACGTATACATTGTATACTAACCAAACCTCACCCTATTGAGTCTTCATAAAGGCAATAGTCGCTTCCAAATCCGCCGAGACGCCAGAAGTGGGGAGCATCACCAAGCAAAGCTCGATATTAAAACTGAGTCTATTCAAAGAAAGTGATTCCAAGGAGCTGAACAATACACTATGATCGTTCAACAATAAGCGTTTTCAGACCACTTGGCAATTGATGCAACACACGTGGTAATGCATACATTTTATGTATTATTTGGCAGAGTACAGAGGCATATAATGAATATTCAATGCGTGACACTACAATAGGTGCAAATGATAGGTATAGGTGCAGACACTAGCGATACGTTCTTAGTATCAAAAATTCAACACCAACGAAGCTAAACTGCGTCCCATTCCCACCAAGGCATGGAAGCGGAATATTATCGATAAAACGATGACGTACCAACAGACATTGGGAGTAAACAAACATAAAGTTCAGATATCTTAAAAACCGCATGCATCTCTCCAGCCAATCACAGCTCTTAGGCGGTAAAAAAACGCAAAAGCGTCATCTTTGTGTGACCATCCATTTTCGCCATCAGCGTTACATCCAGCAGCCACCCCAGGAATGCATTTTCACATCACGCGACGCGCAGTATAACAGCGTCACACAGACCGAGAGCTGAATTGCCAAACAGACCGGACCCCGTGAAGCCCGTCAGACAGCGGCAATGTCAGCTCAGCTCAGCTCAGCTCAGCTCAGCTCAGCTCAGCTCAGCTCAGCAGCGTCCAGACACAGCGGTAGTCTCAGTAACAACTGAGACCGACAGGAGAAGGATCGGCCATCACCGCATCATGACCACGATGTTGCCCACCAAGTCTGGCCTCAGCTGCTCCAGGGCGCTGGTCACCTCGGAGAACGGCACCGTGTGGTGGATGTTGGGTCTGAAACGGGGAAACACCACTCATCTAATGTGGCTGACACGGACATCAGGGTCGATCTGGATTTATCTGGATCTGGTGAATAGTGACATCGATTTCCAACTGCTGCAGATATCACAACAAATTTAGTAAGCCTCACTTGGGACTTCAAAGTGACGACAGCCAGTCCCAGATAGTGTCGTTATATCGTACTTTGCTGGGAGCGTATCCCACGGCAGCGTCGGCGAGCGTCCTCACCTGAGGGCGTGGTCTCGCAGTTTATCGGCCACGTCCCTCAGTATGTGCAGGTAGCGGCCCTGTATCTTACCGCCCAGCAGCCACGCCTGGCCAAACAGGAAGCTGAGCGAGGCACAGCGCTGCAGCAGTCGCTGTGACACCAAGACAGACTCACTGGCCACCCAGAACCGACACGTCACGTTCTCATAGCCGCTGTGACACCGACGGCTCATTGGCCACAGAACCGGACACGTACGTATCATAGCCGCTGTGACACCGACGGCTCCACTGGCCAGAACCGACCGTCACGTCTCACAGCCGCTGTGACACCGACGGCTCACATGGCCAACAGAACGGACACGTCACGTACTCATAGCCCTGTGAACACGACGCTCCATCTGGCCACAGAACCGGACACGTCCGTACTCACAGCCGCTGTGACACCGACGGCTCCACCTGGCCACAGAACCGGACACGTCACTACTCATAGCGCTGTGAAGCGACGGCTTCACCTGGCCACAAAAACCGGACCGTCACGTACTCATAGCCGCTGTGACACCGGGACGGCTCCATCTGGCCACAGAAACCTTTTGACACGTCACGTACTCATAGCCGCTGTGACACCGACGGCTTCCATCTGGCCAAGAACCGGAACACGTCACTTACTCATAGCCGCTGTGACCCGAGGCTCACTGGCCCACAGCACCGAACACGTCACGTATCACCAGCCGCTGTGGAACACCGACGCTCCACCTGGCCCAGAACCGGACACGTCACTAACCATAGCCGCTGTGACACCGACGGCCACTGGTCCACAAAACCGGACACCGTCACGTACTGCATAGCCGCTGTGACCCGAGTGGCGAGTGCCATTGGACCACAGGGCTAACTCGTACAGCGACGGAGGCCTCGAGAGATGAACCGACAGCTCCACCTGCCACAGACCGGGACCGTCAACGTACTCTCCACAGCCGCGTGACACGAACGGCTCACCTGGCCACAAACCGGACACGTCACTACTCATGCAGCCGCTGTGACACCGACGGCTCACCTGGCCACAAAACCGGACGACGTCCGTACTCATACCGCGTGACACCGGCGCTGCACCTGGCCACAGAACCGGACACGTCACGTACTCATAGCCGCTGTGACACCGACGGCTCCACCTGGCCACAGAACCGGACACGTCACGTACTCACAGCCGCTGTGACATCCGACGGCTCCACGTCCTGGCCACAGAACCGGACACGTCACGTACTCATAGCCGCTGTGACACTGACGGCTCCACCTGGCCATAGAACCGGACAAGTCACGTATTCATAGCCGCTGTGACACCGACGGCTCCACCTGGCCACAGAATCGGACACGCCACGTACTCATAGCCGCAGTGACTTCACCAGACACATCGAGAGCCAGATAGATCGTACGGCAGCACTAGCTTATGGCACTGAGGAGGCATCTATCACAACTCACCGGCCATGGTTCGTTCGCGACGCACGCTAACCTTTAACGAAATGCATTGGTCAGTACTAATTTGAACATTGTCAGCAATTAACTGCTGCATACGAACGCCGAGCTGTCGTCAGTAGTTACCTGAAGGCTCGCCTGCTGGGTGACCAATCTGCCGCCAACAGCCAGCGACATCGAGCTCAGGCTGGTGGTCCACCAACTGGTGGGCGCCTCCCACTCCGGAGAATCACATACCTGCGACATACGATATTTTACACCGGTAATGCAAAACTTAGCCACGTTGTAACATCACGTAACGAAGCGTGCAGCCAATCGTCGTGAGGTAGCGTTATTCACATGTTTTGAAGTAAGAAGAAGGGTAAATGCAGCATAAGAACTGAAAGGTGATGATCGTGAACGACGATGATGTCGGGGCTTTAAAATTCGACAGGTGAGAGAAACCTGCAAAAAATGACGTTTTGTAGCTTGTATTTATGTAAATTTCGGTCGAATAATTGATCAATGTAATAACTTGCATATCAATGTAATAACTTGCATATTGCATAATCCATAATTGTTGTTACGTATGAAAAGCGTCAATTTCTCAGTCAACAAATTTGGTTTCCATCGTTTTATTGTCAACAATCGACATCAAAACACGACTCATCTGATGTGACTGACACGGACGTCAGGGCTGATCTGGACTTCAAGTAAAACAATAATTGCAAAAAGGACCGGGCCCGGAGCGTTGATTTTGAGACCCCGCCTACCAAGCATCACTACATACTGCATAGGTCTTAGTTACCGCTTGTTTGACGTTTCCCTGGTCAATGATGACGTCCACGCCCATCTCCAGAGCCTCGTCCATCACCATCTGCTTCAGCTTATTGCCCTCCACTCCGCCGGTGCAGTCCAGAACCACTGTACATAGACAATCGGACATCAGATACGGTTCCAAAGAGACGCTTATGCTTTATAGTGTCTTAGCTCGTGCACCTACAAAA
>VOPJ01013627.1:0-12490 GCA_014673585.1 Semibalanus balanoides
AGTACTCAGGGGTCTTTTTCAGCGCGCTGCGCGCGCCAAAAAGGGCTGACAAGACCATGGGTTCTCTAAGAGCCTAGAGTTCACGTGAGAGTTTAGAGCACTTCAGAGGTCCTTTAGGGTTGCCATTACCGTTTCTGAAAGACCAGAGTGCTCTATGGACGCTCAAAAGGCCCTGCGCATGTCTGAGGGCCCCTTGCTAGACCAAAAGGGCCCCTTGGTGAGTCAGAAGGGCCTGAACATGCCAAATGGGCCCCTAGTCAGCACTGGAGGGCCTCTTTACAGGTCGGAGGAGCCCCTGAGCAGGTCGTATGGGCCACTGAGCATGTTGACAGGGCGACAAAGCAGCCAGCTCAGTCACTTGCTAAAAAGGAAGGGTCCCTGGGCAGGTGCTAGGCTGGAGGGCCTCTGGATAGACCAAAAGGTCCCCCAGAATATCAAAGGGCTCTGTGCTGGTCAGGTCAGAGGGTCCCATGACGGGCCCCCATATCAGAGGGCCGTGTAACCAAACCGAAATGGTGCCTGAACATGTCAAATAGGCCCCTAACAAGCACAGATCGATCCTGTGCTCAAAGGGTTACTTCCAACGCTCGAGAAGGGGCCCTTCAAGCCGCCTCCCCCTGGGCGAAATCCTGGCTACATGCGTGCACGGGCCCGTGTGTCCCTCTCTCTCTCTTGCGTGCGCCTCCAGGCCCTTTGAATGAAAATATTAAATGTATTGTAAACCTTTGACTTTCAAATACAAATATATGAAACGAAACAGGGGCACCATGGGGCCGCCTCAGAGGGGCCCCGCATTTCGTGAGAGGCCACGCGCCCGTGTGCCCCCTTATATGAGTCAGGCAAGTGGCAACGTCTCAAGGCTTAACTCTTTAATCTTATTAGCGTCGGGGGGCAAAAACGACCCCCCCCCCCCTGAGGTTTTTTCGCGTACAGTTCAATAAATATTCAACATGGAATCGTTTAAAAGAAATAGTTCACCTTATTTTTTTTTCAACACGATTTGACTATATTTTGAAATACGACTTTTTTTCATAATGTCAAAAATAGCCATACATCGCGCCGATTCAGGACAGAAGGACGAACATTATTTATTTGATCAAAACTATATGCGTACACTCCGCAACGTCAACCGTGGTTCAGCCAATCAGATATTCGAAAGTAGTCGCGTAAGATTACTGTATAGACTCTGCCCAGATGTGGAAGACCCACATTTACATTCTTTACTTAAGGCCCACATTCCTTCGACAAAAAGTCAAATTTATTCGGCTGGAGAGCCCTTTCAGCACAGGAAACTTGCAGTGAAGGGTTTTTCAACACGGGCTACAAAACTGCTATCGCAGTTCAAAACCCATGTTGAAGGTGAACTTTTTCCTTTAACCTAGTGACCTTTCCTAACAATTCAATGCGCATCGATTTTTTATCTCTCAAAACGTTGCATTAGGAGGGGGTCAAATGTCATTTTTTTTTCTTCTGTCATGAGATTTAACTAAAAAAATATGCAAGAGTACCCAATCATGCCAATGAATTTTTATTAAAACATTCATGTCAATATTTTATTATTTGATGAGTTAAAATCAGGTCAAGCCTTTCCACTATAGATACTTATATGGTAAGATATTCAAATTCATTCTAAAACACTGCGCTTTAGTTATCTATATCAATCCAACTATTTCAGTATCATGTTATCTCAGGCATTTTGTGATGACCTCTATTTAATTTTTAGTCAGTGACCTTGTTAATAGGTCATGCAAGGTCGCGAACAAGGTCACGAACATTTTCTGTGAAATAGCTCGTGACAGGATGACCGTAGAGACTCGCAACTGGAGCAGAAGCGTTTCCCTCGTCAAGCTGCATTTTCAATATGCAACTTGATCATTCTATGTCACTTTGACATTGACCTTGACTTTAAAAGGAAATAGTTCACCTTCAACATGGGTTTGGAATAGAGGTGGCAAAACGTGGACCCGAGGACCCGGTCTCTAGACCCAGTCTGGACCCAGTTGGTTACCGACTGGGTCCCGCCAAATAATACTGGGTACAGACTGGGTCCAACTTATGATTCATGCTGGTTTCAGGCAAGGCGTACCTATCACTGATGCGCAGATTTGTTTGTGATGCTGGTTAATCTGAACTGTATGTATTTGCAATTACAGGCGTTAGTTTACTTGCACTAACTGTATAGTGCATATGTTTTCAATATTTATTGCGAGACAACGTTTTGCTGTATGGGTCCGCTGGGTCCGAACTTGCCTTGCACCGGGTATAACTGGGTCCATTTGTCAGATTTTGGGACCGGGTCGGGTCTGGGTCCAAAAAATATCAACTTTTGCCACCTCTAGTTTGGAACTAAGATAGCAGTTTTGTAGCCCGTGTTGAAAAAACCCTGACTGCAAATTTTCTGGACTAAAAAGGCTCTCCAGCCGAATATATTTGACTTTTTGTCGAAGGAATGTGGGCCATAAACAAAGGATATCAAAAATGTGGGCCTTCGGGAGGCTATACACTTACAATAATCGTACGCGACTACGTTCGACTCTGATTGGCTGAGTCATTCGATTCTTTCGTCTGACGTTGCAGAGTACCTACCTTCAAGGGCGTATCCAGTTTTGGGGCAAAGGGGCAATTATGCCCCCCCCCCAAACTGTCCCAAAATCGGCGCGATGTAGGTATGGCTATTTTTGACAATATGAAAAGAAGTTGTACTTCAAAATATAATCAATTCCTGTTTGAAAAAAATCCATGGTGAACTATTTCCTTTGACCCGAGGTATTTTTTTTTTTAATTCGCTCAAATTAGTCCAATTTGGTATATTTCGAATTGCATTCAGACGAGCAAAAACACGAAAATATCAAAATTGTTGCCCTGTATGTTATAGGTAAAAAGTAAGGTATTCATGAAAAAACTGCAATCAGGTTTGTTAACATTTGATGACCTCTAAAGCCAAAACTTTTGACCTGATGTTCTTTCTGATAGCACGTTGGCGAAAGGAAGTTTAAATAGTTTTCCATTGCCTTTTTCAAATTTATTCTAGCTGCCATAGCTTCCGAGATAATACAAATATTTCCTAAACAACTCAATAATTTTGCCATTTTGACCTTTGATGACGTCATTTGACCTTGAAGTTATCATCCCAGGGTCATTACAATTTAACAAAAAATACGTTCATGGTAGACCCTACCCACCCACCATGTTTCATGATTTTAGTTGTTATAGGAGCCAAAATATGGGGGAGGCTAAAAAGCCCCCCTCACTCCGACCGATTCGTATACTTATCATCAGTCCCGGAATAGGTTCAAGTCACAAGTGGTAACGGGTTGGGGCCTGGGGGCCTCACTAGTACCTAACAGGTTCGCTATTAAATTTCTCTACCGAAAATATTTATAGCTGAACGGGTTATTTTGCGAACGGGACAACCAGTCCAGGGGCGCAGCAAGGGGGGGGGGGGGGCATTTGGAGAAACATTCCCCCGTCTCGGCTCAGAGGGGCGCCCATCTCAGGCGTCTGACAGGGGGCCCATCTCGGGTCTCAAGGGGCCCATCGTGGACTCGTGGGGTCCTCTTGTCGGCCTTAGGGGACATCTGCCGGTCGAAGGGGGCCTCGTCGCTGAGGGGCCCTCGGTCGAGCCTGAGGGGACCCCTCGATCGCACGAGGGGCCCTCTGCCAGTCTGAAGGGGCTTCAGTCGGCCTGAGGGCCCTTGGTCAGCATGAGGCTCCATGTCGGTCTAAGGGCTCTCTGTCGGTGCTGTTAGGGCATCTGGCCAGTTTGAGGGGCCATCCTTTGGTCTGAGGGGGCCTTTGTCGGTTGATAATGGGTCCCTCTGCACAATCTGATGGGGTCTATATAGGCCTCTGTTAGTTGGAGGGGCCGGTCTGTCGCTTCCTGAGGGGCCGTCTGTCGGCTTAGGTGCCCTTTGGTCGACATGAGCTCATTCGTGTCGACCAAAGGGCCCTCCACCGTGCCACCGCAATGCCCGATGAGAAGGCACTGCGGATGGCACAATTCAAGAAAATACAAAACAGCCCTTCAATAAAACAATGTGAATTACAGAAGGGCGCCGAAATCAAAACAAAGCAAAAAAAAAATGAGTGAAACTAAGCAAATTCATTTTTTGGAAGGGGGAATCAGCCAATGCTAAGGGGCCAACTTTGGTGTGACCAACTGTGTACGGAAAGAACCCTGTCTCAAAATCCTGGCTGCGCCCCTGTCCCAGACCATCCTGCATTACTATTCACGATGAAGACGTTTTAGAGCTGCAAGCTTTAACACTAGGCAACCGACATCGTTTTGTGTTATTCATTTTATTCCTGTTTTTTTATATCGTTTAGTATGTTTTGACTTGATGCTCTTAAATCAATATTAATAAGTGTAAGTAAATGTATATAAACTGATTATAAATTATGTTTTCAGCGTATTGTTTTGTAAGACAAGTTTAAAGGTAATACATGAACAAATATATTTAGTAGTGTCTTCCAGTATATGTCTGTGTTGCGCCGTTAATGAAACTGCCAAGTTGGTGGTGAAACTCTCGTCAGGTCAAAGAAAGCAGAACGGCATCTGGCTCAAGATCGTGAATCTTAGATCTGATAACGCGCGATTGCTGGACCGAAGGACCTTCGAGTGTAGGTCTGTATGAGTGCGACATTATGGAAATTTATTCGTTCATTCTGAGCGGACGAGGAATTTTCTCAGCATTACGAGGGTTAGGTTGAATGCTCAGAATAACATTTATTCACGTTATTACGTATAATTTAAAAGATTTGGCTCAGTTGAACTCTTTAACATTTTGTACGTCTAGATCTAGCGATCTTTAGAATTCTCTGCACCACACTATGGAGGGATCGAAGTAAATGTAGGTATTCTAGGTCAAAGAATTAGCTGCCATCGAGCTGGGCTGTATCTAGTGTCAACGAGGGTTCCTATAGTTTGGGTTCGCGTTGTGCTATTAGCGGGTTTTGCCTGAGAACGTGTTCACTTTAGAGATGGCCAAGCCTATGGTCTGCGCTTATTCGTGTGTTAAAATTATTTTCCATTGCATGCATCGTTGCCACATTCTTGCTTAGGTTCAGGTGCTCTCCTTCACCCTTGCCTCAACTTATGCTGTGTTTAAAACGGATTCAATTGTACCATCTGTATAAGTGTATACTCATTACGGTGGGTAGGTATTCATTCATTTTTTTTTGTAAATTGATTGCTGTTTCTGTTAGTAAGCAGCACTGAAGTGTTGTTGCATTAGTGGTGTTGAAACAAGTTGGTTAAATAATTACTAACTATTCATTTAAATGTAATTGATTTTGTTTTGTGCGTGTATGATAAAAAACTGGTTTGGGTCAATTGCTGTTAGCCCGGACAGACACGTCCTATCCTCATAATTTTTATCCTATTGAGTATAATCAATGCATCAGTATCATCTTTGTTCTGATAGCATGAAAAGCTTAGGATTTGGATGTGTCTGAACATCAGACTTTTACCCTACCTTTATATATTACTAGTGCAGGCATCACCCAAGGTGCCATATTTAGCTGTCTTAAACTCTAAGGAAGGATCATTTCAAGTGGGCCTCATATTCTCATCATTGCAGGAGTGAATGATCTTGTGTCATGTTGTACTATTCCAGTTATATCATAAAGACCGTCTTCTAGCTTTATCTGTCGACGTTCCTGCATCACCGTTACTCATCCGCGTCAGGCGCGTCGGTCACAGGTTCGTCTAAATGTTAAGCGATCGACGCCATACTCTCTCTCTCACCTAAACTAGTCCAGTACTGCTCGTTATGCCTGCGTCTCTCATATATATATCTGTACAAGTAGACATACAACAACTCACAGCAACATCAGATAACAGCCTCACACGCTGACCTCTAACTATGGGACCTCACAAATCATGTCAAAACGCTCTATTTTTGTGGGAAAATATAAGTTAGTCTAGAAAATATGCGTGCTGATGAAGAGTGTCATCTTGATCATTTTTTCTTAGACTTTTCTTTGCTAGGGAAGTCGATTTACTCTCCAGATCTATGGTATGCAATAGGTTGGCAATGGTACCGTTGCTACGAGGTAGTACGCTAAAGATAAGATTAATACAGAGTGCATCCACTCCAACGCTATTTGAGGTGGACCAAAGTTATCCGCCTATGGGTATATCTTTCATTCTGGTTTCATACATAGAAAGCAGTTATACAAATTCCAGACGTGAGAATTAAGTTTGCTGGAGAGGTCTATTTGCTCGACTCTGTGGGGAAATTCCTCTCCGAAGAAGTGTTTGCGTTGTGTCGCAAGTCACAATTTCAGAGAGGTTAGGGGGGAGGGATGGCCATTAAATATTGGCAAGTGTTCTCAGATGATATGTCATGAGAAAGTTTGGCATTGCCATGGGGGAAATTCGCAGTCGAGGCAGTATTTTCTTAATCGGAGTTGTCTACATCTAGCTCTAAAACAAACCGGATGAAATTATAGCATAGAGATTATCATGCTCTTTTAGACTGCCGAGTGACTGCACATTTCTCTTCACAGATGATGTAGATCAAAAACTCAATCTGCGTGAGCATCCTTTATTGTACTCCGTTTGCTATAATCAAGCGATATTTGGCGGCACACAGCGTTGTTATGCTCACAGACAAGGCGTAGACGTGGAAGAGTTATAAAGTCATGCAGATCCATGGGATATTGAAATCGTCATATAATATAATCAACACAGGCCAAAGGTGACTAGACGTAATTTATAATAGCACATATTTATATTTAAATCAACACAAAGGTGAGCCAACATCACATATTAATGTACCTATGAATGGGTCTCATAGGTTCCTGGCCTGGAGGAGGCGGCCAAGCAGCTTTTCCTGTCAGCCGCCGAATAAATCAGCCGGGCGAATATGGCAGCTCTGTGTTGTCGCTGACAGCAATGGGAAACCCGGGGAGTGGCTCCTCCTGTATATCACTTCTCTGTGGTAGTACCTACAACTGTAAGGCAGATTTGTCCAAATATGACTTCATGCTATTGACATTCTTTAATTCATCAGTACCTATTGTTTACACTGTAAATATAAAAGCATGAAAATCTGCTGTTATGATGTGTCTGCGATTAGCATTGTTTACTATAGTTCAGTTGCTGGCACTAGGTCCAAATACTAAGTTTGTTGAGATGTCAATTTTTCCTGCAAAGTTGACAGAGCTGGTCATATAAGCACTCTACTTAAGGATACAAAATTGACAGTTATTAACAACCTTTCACTCAGAGCAGGAAGTCTCCACTGCAAAAAGGGTGGGTCTCCAAAAATGATAAAGTCATCTGATGCACAACTCTTTACTTGATCCACCTTGGTCACAGCTCAAACTGTTAACATAATTTGTTTTTGTTTTGTTTTTTGGAAATACCATTGCCTGGCAGCAAATCACAGAACACATCTCATGTTGTCTTATTATGAATAACCTTGTACATTTTCAACTTTATATTTCATCAGTAAATACAACTAATTTGTAAATGTAATTACACAAAATTATTTTATGAAAAGGTTATTTTAATTTGACTAAAATTACATGCCTTTGTTGTAACTGTATCAATAGTGTAATGCACTACTGTTAAAGTGCATTAACAAAGGTGAGCCAAGCAATATAAAATTATGCACTTTTAACCCTTGTCTGATGGGGGGCCTGACAGACCCCCCCTCCTGAGGTTTGTCTGGAAAAACTTAAACACATGTGGCACATCTTGCTGAAATTTGCATTGGCTGAGTTTACAACATTTATACTTATGCTGTCCAAATTTCATTGAAATCGGTTATGTAGTTTCGGAGATAATGGTGTTTTAGTGATGCCATGTTAGTGGAAAAATGATAAAAGTTGGAAAAATCGTAGAAAATAGAGTTTTGCAGTAAAGTGCAAAAAGAAAACCGTCTATGATAGAAAATGGTATTTACTTTAAAATGACAATCTCGGATTCCCGATTTTTTCTACCCTAGATATATACATATTTATAGAATCATTTCAAGATCATAATTTTCAGAGATGCTTAAAACGAAATATATGTGAGAGAACTGTGTATGGACAATATCCAACCCAAATTTCAAAGCCATTTCTCTATTTTTGACTGAGTGATGGCTCTCTAAGTGTAAGAAATGTATGACATATTTGTTAACACTTTTTGGACTATTTTTGACCAGATACGAACAAATGAATACCTCTTCTGTATTTCTGATACAAAATTGGTCTAGAAACTTGCCTTTTTATGTACATTTATCAATTTATAATTTTGAGATTTTCTGACAAAGCAAAATCGGTATTCTGACCGTGATCGATTCGAGGTCAGTGACTAGACCTGGAAGGTTACCCATTGAAGGTTACCCATTGACCCATTGAAGGTAACCCATTGACCTGAAACCTAAAAATTGTATAGGTACTGTAATATTCATCACATGACAGGCAACATGTTAGTTCTTACTGCATTGCTCTATGTTGCTTGTTTTGGAAGTTAACAGGTGGCTGTCAGCCCCCCCCCCCCCGGTCCGGGCGTAGGTAAGAAAAATCTGCTGTGGCGCAAGAGTTAAAGGAAATTGCATCAATTTGGAAGATATTTTAATTGTTGACATCTGAAGTGACTGGAAACTTTAAATGACCACAAGCATGAGGTTCATGTGCCATTCATCCCATTACTAATTGTCCAGTCCTTCATTATTGGTATTTGTAAATTTGTAATTTTCCTTAATCCATTTATATGTGACTGGATCAAAATATCAACGCTTCACAAATTTATTAATTTGGCCTAGTGCCAACAACTGAGTTGCTCCTTATTTAGCATGCATGTAGTGCAATGTAGGCAATGCCTGTTTTATTTACTGTGGTCTTATTCTGCCATAAGTGGGGACTGCAATAGATCGCTTTATTGCGGTCAAATAGCTGAATGCGAGAGCAAGCTGAATTTGTCATAACTATGCCAAATTATATGTTCAGTTCCATACAGTTCATCAAACAATGAACATATTGTGAAGGTCCGATCCCTGGACAAGTCAAAATAGCTGACATTTCATGTCATTGTAGCGTAGCCAATGCTGACACACACTTAAACACTTATATACAACTAACGATAGAAATCTGGTATTTTTACATGTATTGTGATTAAAACTTCACCCCAGTTTTTAACAAGTATTCCTACAAAGTTTTGTTCAGAAAGTTTTATTTTTGTTTTGAGAGAAACAAAATGAGTAAAGTTAAATGAAATCCAAAAGTTCTTGGTTTTGTATGACATGTTGTATGGCCACCTCTTGTACACACCAGCCCTTTGCTGGGTGGTGTTGTAAAATGACAGCAGGTTGTGTGAAGTGTAAACCGTACGCAAAACGATCACCAGCAGTTTACTAGAGTTTTGGAAATCGGATAGAGGTGCAGCCAGGGGGCAGAGGGGGCACGACGGCATGTGCCCTTCCCATCGGGCCGACTTTCACACTAACAAATTATCGGCGACGTCCCTGTTTGCGACCATTTAGGGGCCCGGCAAAACATAGTGGCCTTAATCCGGGGTGATATTTCTGCGCTAATTTTGTGGGGAGGGTCTTTGCCGAGGGAGTGGGGGCTGGGGATGCCGTGCCTCCCTTCCCCTCTCCCCCTCCCCATCCACTTACCGAAGATGTGGCTGCGCCCCTGATCAGTGCGCTGCATCATTCTCTTCTCTCTGGTGGCTATGCCCTGAAACTTATACACCGATCTTAGGAAGGTTAGTATAAACTAACGACAAGAAGGAGAATGCAACAGGAGGGGAATACGACAGGGATGGCAATACGAACAGCAGGGCATTGTGAACGAGACGGCAATTTGTCATAAAGCGATTCGTAATAGGGCAATACGAACGGGAGGCATTGTTAACGAGAGGGTAATTCGTCATAGGGTGATTCGTAAAAAGGCAATATTAATTGGAGGGGACTGTGAGCTGGAGGGGAATTTGTCATAGGTTAATTCGTAGTAGGGTAAAACGAACGATGATGATTGCAAACGGGAGGGCAATTCGTCATTGGCCAATCCGTATTAAGGTAATACGAACGGGAGGGGATCGCGAACGGGAGGGCATTGCGATCGGGAGGGGAATGCGATAGGAAGGGCAATTCGTAATAGGGGAAAACGACAGGGCATCGCTTTGCCCCTAATAGAGCTAGGTTAAAGAGCTTTGGTTAAAAAGGAGTGTGTTTGTTGTGATGACAGAAGCTGTTGATGCCCGATTTTTAGGTCCTGGGTTATAAGGTGTCAATGTCATGTGACATCTGAGGTCATCCCGGATTCAATTTAAATCGTAAATGTGTAAAAATTGAATTTAATCGACGAGACTGAATTGTATCGATCTATAATCGTGAATGAGCATATTATGCGAAATGGGATATATAATTCAAATCGGCGTAATAAAATGTCCTTGAAACCACCATATTACAAAAAGTTCATATTTTAGGTAATTGAAGGTCAGTGACCTCGGTTGACTTGTGAAAGGGCCTCATTGGAACATTTAATAATATAAAATAGATTCTAAATTTTCAATCAGCAATCAGCATTTCTAAATGTCCTAGAAACTGCCAGTGGCCAAAAAGTCATCTCGGTTCATCAGAGGTCCCAATCTTTGTGAAAGACATAAATGCCACCTGTGTATATGCTTTTGAGCAACAAACCCTCGGAAACTGCACAAGTACCAGCATTGGATACTAGGAATGACAGTTGGCGCCTGATATGAACCTTGAAAAACAGGGCATGGGGATGCAAGTTAAAAATTTTCAAGAGAATTTGTCAAATTTTGTTACAAAGTAGGCCACTGCTAATTTCATCTCATCGGTGTTTAAATATGTGACTTATCCCTGAAAACCGAGGGGATGGCATCCCCACACTGGGTAGGGTTTAATATAACTTGTATTTGCATGGCATACCTATTCTAAGCCAAAGCTGTTTCAGAGTTCAGTTCACTGGCCAACGAAGGAAGCCAGCAGTTAAGGCTCGGTGTTAGTCTAGCAAAATTCGTTCAGGAGAAGCAAAAGAACTGTTTCCAAGCTATGACATGGTGTACACTTGAGTTTTTACAGCCAGTGGCTCCCACGGTGTCATGACCCCATTTGGGGTAACGGAGCCATTTTGAGGGGGTGACGGACGAAGGTATCCGCCCCCCTGCAGCTCAGTGGAGAGCGCTGGGACTTCTGACCTATCCGGTAGTGGCAGCCTGGGTATCAAGTCGCTTCGGCGCTCCTATTTGCTCCTGAACTGGGATGGCCTGCGGCGGTGGCAGCGTCGCACTCAAGGCCAGGTGACGTCAGCGAAGCGGGGGCGGACGCGTGCCGCGGGTTGTCGGTCACGCACAACTTTCGTCTCTAAATTCTGCGGCAACAAAAATGCACATCGGGTTGGTCGAGTCAGGACCAGCGCAACAGCTTGCTTACGCGGACTGACCTCGGAAAGCCATCCTACAAAACATTCGGACTAATTTATTTAAAAAGGACTGTTGAAGATGAATCATATACGTGTTACGCTAAGGAACACCTTTGCTGGCAGCTCGCTAACAAATGCACTTTGTATGCGTCTTGTCGGCAGCGAAGCCCAAATTGAGAAATTAGTGAAGAAAAGAGAATAAATAGATGTGCTCTCACAGCTCTCAGCTCAGCTAAAGTTGCGTTGCAACTTGCAAACGCTCCAATATAAGTGTTGTAAAACAGATGCAATCAACACATTGGTAAACAACGCTTATTTGGGATAAATCGATACAAATTTTGAAGGTTGGAGTAATGGCCTCCTCTGACTCCAGTCCTCCCATATTGCGTTGGGAGGACTGGGAACCACTGCTTTACACACATAGGATAGGATGCACCATTTGGTTCAAGTACCATATGGATATGGTGTGTCGAGTTACGGTTTTATTCCTTACAGCGGTTTTTATATTCATATCATGGAGATAACTCCAGTCTCAATGTATATAGTGTGTGTTGGTGTGTTGTGTGTTCACAGTTTGCCTAAATGTGTCACTTCAAGGTAAAATATATAGTATAGGTGATGTAGAAACCTTCAATCTGCCCTTTTATTGTCTCCTGGTACAGAAGTGATATTATGTAGGTGAACTATGCTGTTGAGCTTCAGACTAGCTGTTGTATGCGCTCTTATCTTTTGCTTAACCTGTGCATGGACCATGTAATTACACAAACGTGACAGTATGTGTGATTTGTTATTTTCTCTGTGTTACACCTGTCTGTTGTTTCAGCTCCCGCCGTGTGATTTTCTCTGTGTAACACCTGTCCTGTTGTTTCAGCTTCCGCCGTGTGATTTTCTCTGTGTAACACCAGCCTGTTGTTTCAGCTCCGCCGTGTGATTTTCTCTGTGTAACACCTAGTCTGTTGTTTCAGCTCCGCCGTGTGATTCTCTCTGTGTAACACCAAGCCTGTTGTTTCAGCTCTCGCCGTGTGATTTTCTCTGTGTAACACCAGCCTGTTGTTTCAGCTCCGCCGTGTGATTTTCTCTGTGTAACACCAGGCTGTTGTTTCAG
>VOPJ01013628.1:0-12491 GCA_014673585.1 Semibalanus balanoides
TCACAGGAGACCACAGGATGTGAAGGATTTCACATATGGCAGAATTGGGCATGGTTCTTCTGTGATTTCATCGCGCCTGCAGACAGGGCTCTGTGAGACGTTCTCGCGCCGATGAATTCGTCCCTTCTCTCGTGTCCGAAGACAGTCTGAGAGGTGGTTCTGAGAGGCGGCTGTGACCTCCACACAGCGTTCGACACTTTGGCCGTGTACTGGGTACTTGCCTATCTGCTGGGGATCGCACTCCCATTCCCTGATTTGGTGATCAGTGAATATGCGAGTAAGTACCGGCTCGTTGTAGTTCTGTCCTCAACATATTAAGTCCCTGAGGCTGATGATGTCCTTATTGAGACGCACTTTGTGTCTCGTGCGAACATTCGCACTCGCCTCGTTTCTCGCCGGCGCCTTTCGCCGCATCTCCAGTACCTTCAGCACGGCGAATGCCCGGTCCTCTTCGTCCTCACTGAAAGTGCAGAAGAAGACTTGGAGCAGCATTTCCGAGTGAGCCCACCAGTCGGTGGACAGTGCACTGGCTGCAGGGCGCACACAGCGTCTTGAAAAAGCTGCAGTACACACTCCGCCAGAGCAGGACAGTAGTATCGCTAGTGTACCCGCATATGGAGTCCACCGACTGGTGGGCTCACTCGGAAATGCTGCTCCAAGTCCTCTTCTGCACTTGCAGTGAGGACGAAGAGGATCAGGCAATCAGGCATTCGCCGTGCTGAAGGTACTGTAGATGCGGTGGAAGGCGCCGGTGAGAAGCGAGGCGAGTGCGAATGTTCGCACGAGACACAACGTGCGTCTCAATAAGGACACCGCCAGCCTCAGGGACTTAATATGTTGAGGACAAAGCTACAACGAGCCGGTACTGACCCGCACATTCACTGATCAATAAATCAGGGAATTGGAGTGCGGCACCATGCAGGAGTGCGGCACCAAAAATGCTCTCTGTAACCTCGATTGTGCATGTCGAAAGTTTGTTAACGCTTTTTTCCGCGTCTTTCTATTACTTTTAGTTTTCGAGTTAGACGGGGGGTCATTTTGACCCCCCATCATGGTCAAGTTGTCTCGGAGGCCCACCAGGGCGCGTGTTAAGGCATGTTGTGCCGCTGTTGTCAAATTTAGCATTTATTTGACATAATATGTTCCGCTGGGGTCCTGTTGTTACACAGGTCAACCGAGGTCACTGACCTCAGATGACCTAAGATGAAATTTGGTCAGTAAGAGATCGGTTTTATATGCTTCTCCTATTTTTCCCAGCTAATGGTGACCGTCTTTTTCACACCGACCCATTAGCCGTTTTCACGAGGGATTATTTTGCGCGAAATGTTTAAAACATTTTAAAATGTTTCAATTTTGTAGTAGTAGCCGTTTTCACGCTGGACTTATTTGCGATACACGTTTTTACCCTTGCTCTACGGCCCCGTAGGGCGAGGGTTAAAGTTTTTTTTTTGCAAAATTAGTCCATCGTGAAAACGGCTACTACTAAAACATTTTAAAACATTTCGCGCAAAATAATCCATCGTGAAAACGGTTATTATCTCAACATAAAATTACGGGAGTAACGGAATAACGGACTTAATTATAAAATAACGGAAGTTACTTGGTCCGTTTCTTGTTTTGAAAAGTAACGAGATCGTTACTCTGCTTCTGCAAAAAGTAGTTTCGTTGATAACGGAGTAACGGAGTAATAGAGTAACGGAGTAACGGAGTAACGGAGTAACGGAGTAACGGAACCTGCCCAACACTGCGTGTTAGGTATGCTGAGATACTAGCGACCGAAAAATGTCGACATGACGTCATTACATCCGACTGAGTTTTCCTGTCTGCTCTGCAGAGAAGTGTGACGGGGTGGCTACAGCTGTCAACGGTCTTGCAAGATTTTCCCGTCTATATTCATACGGCTAGCTCAGCTTTGGTGCCAGTGCGGTTGCAGCCGTTGAGAGTCTGGGGCTGATTGTGCAGTGACTCATTGGGTTTGTCCCGATTATGCCGGTTTAGTCCAGATTATTACAAAAAAATATTTCCACTAAGCGAGGGCTATCATTTATCAATACCGGCATGTTATGTCCATTAGGCATACGATTATATTATTATTTCTAGTGGTATTGAAGCTTCGATATTAAGAATGAAAGCTCTGAGATCTGCGTTTCTCATTGCATTGCTCATCATCTCATTATTGCATTATTGTTTATTTCAGTTGCACTGAAAATAGATATGAACTCTAGTCTCTAAGAACCACTGCCTGTTTCACCATATTTTCGAGCGCGTTTGAAAACAGCACTGATCTGGTACCGGGAACAACAACATTATTTGTAATGATTGAAAGTGACCTCGTTGGTCTGCTCTGGCTTCGTGTCCTTATACACTCAACGATATATTGGCAAATCAACACCCGCACTCTTCTTGACCCTTGAGCTACGGGATGCGCATTCGCTTAGCACGAGTGAAGCGGACAGGTCGCTTCCAGAACATCGGGCCTGGAAAACTCGCTGTGTGGACTGTGGACCAGATAGACTTTCGAATTTTCAGCTCCGATCCTTTCCTGACCGGGGCGGGTACGGGGTAGGCACACCCTGACGTGGGCGGGTACTGGGTAGGCACACCCTGGACGTGGGCGAACCTGCGTGACCGAACGCGGCGTCGGCCCTGCATTGTCTTCGTTGTGGGAATTTGATGTGTGGTTCCAATGATCGTTGTTTCGTGACTACCCACGGCCGATTTAACAGCCGTGGTTTAGACCACGGCACCTTATCGGCTTAACGGCACTGAACGCTGAACAGGCATGGGAATTGCCAAGCCCCAGGCTGGGCCAGGCTGGTGGAGTTTGACCTTGGCAATTGAAGCTGCTATACAATTTCGATATTCGATTTTGATGTCGATTTCGAGCAGAGCACCCGTTATTCTCCATATAAAGGAAATAGTTCACATTTTATTTTTCAACACGATTTGATTATACTTTTTGAAGCAGTTTCTTTGTATATTGTCAAAAATAACCATACATCACGCCGATTCAGGACAGAGGGTCTTAAATAATCAATTTTATCAAAACTATACAATATACCTACACTTACTCCTAGTCGGCTGGTCCTTGCGTCACGCGAATGGTCAAAATGGCGCAGCCAATCAGATTTGAAAGTAGTCGTGCTCCAACCAATCAGATTGGAAGGAAGTCGAAAGCTGCAAGCTGCAATTGGCTGATTGTATTGCCTCTGCCCAGGTGTGCGTGCCCTGGTATGCGCATTTTTTTGCCAGCCCCGCATTATTTTCCCAGCTCCGCATTCCTTCGCCAAAAAGTCAAATATATTCAGCTGGAGAGTCATTTCAGCCTAGAAAACTTGCAGATATGGGTTTACCAACAGTTGGCAACACCGGCTACACAACTGTTATCTCAGTTCAAAACCCCATGTTGATGGTGAATTATTTCCTTTAAGTCTCGTTTAGGTACTCTTTATTAAAGCTTCGGTAACATGCACCAATTTCTTTACAGTATATATAACAGATGTGTCTGACGGCAACTTCGTGATACCACAGTCCAGTTGTCCACACATGCTGACCATGCAGATCTAGATTCTAGATCCAGTCTAATGGGTAGCATGATAATGCTCAGGGCCAACACGAGCATACACAGCGAATTGCGGATTCTCCGCATAAAGTTATGAAAATAATTTGTGATTTTCTCTCCAAATGACACAGTGAAGTTGACAGTCGATATTTCCAGCACTGTCACAATATTCGTCACCACATACCTACCTACCAGCGGACTGACGACTCTTCAACGTTAAAGGCAATGGAGGACGTAACGCCTCAGTAGAGTCGACTCACAGCTAGCCACAATGCAGTTTCAACACTGACTGATCTGCATGACTCTCTGGCATCCAATAGGCATTGGCTCCACGAACGTCCACTCCGCACACCACACGGATCATATCCGGTTACCATCAGAACACTCAGACCTCCGATTACCATCAGAACACTCAGACCTCCTGGATTGGCAGCCATTCAGGTACTGGCGCCTGCACACTCATCCCGCACAGCCACTTTCAACTCGCATCGGTGCGTCACGGTGTAAAGTCGAGTGTCTTAGGGAAGTCCGTGACCCTCAGCCAGTCGAGACAACACAATATCTTCTACCGTCTCGTCGCTGTCCGGCACAACATTTCGACACAGACATTAGTCCTCCAGAACCGCCGTGAGTCTCGCGTTCTCGATGTGAGCAAGCCGCACATCCGCCATCATCCACCAGTCCCTGAGACGACCAAGATGTGTACATCGCCACGACAGCGTCTTGCCGCACGGCGTTTGTTGGCAAAAGTCGTCATCACTCATCCATCTCCTCTCTCCGAGAACGGAGGTTCACTTGAATTCCACCATGGATGGCAGGCACTGGAGTACCAAACAGGCGTCGTCGCACAACCGTACCTTCTGAAGATAAATGCATCGTGTTTGGCGTGAAAACGCCGCCTTCTCAACTGGATGTAGACCCACTTCCGACGTCTCCACCCACCAGTCTCATTCGACGAGGACCCAACTACCCAATCGGCGTGAGCGGCAACCTGCAGGCCGTATGGCGGCTCGCCACACACCGAGAGCAAGCTCACCTCACACCGAGTACGGCACCGTCTCGCGCTTGGCTCTGGACACGATCACCGGCGGGTCCATGGCGTAGTGGTCGCTGTTGGAGATCGCGTTGTAGTGTGCGACCACGCAGGCGTACCAGAACCACATGACGCCGAACACCAGCAGGCCGATGACCACGCTGATGCTCAGGAAGAAGATCAGGATCTTGAGGAACTCGCCGCTATCATTGTGGATCAGCACGACTAGCCAGCTGACGAGGCCGAGCCAGCCGAGCGTGGCGGTCACGGTGAAGATGCAGTACCACACCACCCACGGCAGGATGAACTTGCGCTTGTTCTTGCGGATGCCGTGCACGAGGAAGCTATCCATGACGATGTTGAGAGTGCAGAAGACCAACAGGGCGAGCAGCACGAAGAGCCAGATCATGTTCTTCTTCTTGTAGTACTGCGGGTGGTCGAGGTAGTCGGCCGACGTGGTGAAGAGCAGCGACAGGATGGTGAACACGGACCAGCCGATGATGGTGCAGATGTTCACCACCAGGTACAGCACGGCGATGCATAGCGCGCCCGTCCGCAGGGGGATGCAGCAGCAGCAGCTCTTCAGCCCCATCCTGACGGGCCGCTGCGCAGCAAGGCGGGTGCTCCAATACCAGCGCCTGCAAAAGACGAAAGACGGCCTCATGGGGTGGACGTTTACCTGTGTGGCAGAAGGAAGTGAAGCAGGGACTACCGTCTTAGCGAGGACTGTGGTATTAAGGGGATTTCGTCAGCTCGCGGGTCAATATTGAGTTTTTGGTGTGTATTGGTGGATTAAGCGTGTCCTATTTCATTTGCAAATTTGGTTCTCGAAACTGCCCCACATCAACATCAACAAATTACATTATGGCACCACCTCAATGCTTCGGGGAAGATTTCGGTAAATTGGTCGCCTTAATCACTAATTTAAGACACCTTCTTCTGTGGTCTAAGATTAATTTTTTGGAATCACTAGCAAACTTTAACTTCTCGACCACTTGGCTGATCGATGAGGGAAAGGGCAATTTGGGTTCATTAGCCGCCCCGCCGGCCTAAGGATAAAGGCGCCTGTTTGCCCGTTTAGACCTTTTTATGGAGACAAATATGAAAACAATTTGGTAGCGGCGGAAAATCCGAGATAGTTAGTATACGAATTGTGGGTATCTATATCCTTATGAAATCCTGTAAGTTTGAAACATCGGCCAAAAATTGTAATTGTGGTACGACAGCAAACTGTTGGAGTTGTGGCCACGTGGTCTAGTGACCTGACCTGAGATGACCTTATGTCAATAATTGCACATAATGTGGGTAATTTATGCCCGGACAGCTGTGCCAAAAAAACAGCGGTGCTGCGCTACCGTTTCCCTCTGTTAACGTCCATTTGTAAATTATTCCAAAGCATTGAGCTAGCGGGTTCTATTCTAAGCTTTGTCAAAAAACGTAAATATCTTGATTGATCATGTAGCTAAGCAATTACACCTTATGGAAATTTAGCCGGTCTGTTACATGACATTCACGAGAATCGGCCATATTGTACCTAAACGCATTAACCACTGAATTCGCTGCGCACGTATAGATCACATCTCACAGCGTCCACACTGTAAAAAAATTAAATATCGGCACGCCGTCGACTGGCTGTGTAAAATGCAGCGCAAACTGAGTAGGTATGTTTTTGTGTGTGTTTTTTTGTCTTACATTGTCCTTGTTTGGACTGATGTGTCCTCGAAAAAAACACTGTGTTCGCACGTATAGATCACATCTCAAGGAAAAGTCATGGTGTAGCGCCAGGAAACTTCCTCTTTTAGATCAGACTAACAAGGTCAGCTACATTTTGACCCGGGATACACGTTCAGCGCCACTTTGCCTTTCGACAGTTGACAGTTTTGAATCTGGCCACATTGCCATACTTTTTTAGATACGGTTTCTGAACTGATGCGCGCATTACCCATGCGAATTATTTTATGCTCATTGTATTAACATATTTATATTTTTAGCCAAAAAGAAACTATTTATATTCATTTAATAACTATTTGTATCCGCCCTGCAGGCGATAAGAACTTTCCACATCCAACATTTGTTGATTCATTTTATACAGTACCGATCGATTGACATTAGTCAAACTCCGCAGCGACAGTGGCGGATCAAGAGGGGGCGGGGGCATGCCCCCCACCCTTTGAGCCCACGAAGGTGTCTAATGGCATGAGGGGTCCCCATAGACGATCGAAGTGACTCGAAACGAATTTAAACCTCCGCTTTCAAACAAAGTGCAAGTAAAGTTATAGGTAAGCAAAACAAAAAACGAACCGCTTGGGGGTTCTCTGCTGGCCTGAGTGGGCCTCTACGGTTGCGACACTGCCGGGGGCACTCTGGCCACCTGAGGGGCACCCATTAGGCGCCTGAGGGGGCACCCCTGGCCGCTGAGGGGACACCCTGGCGCCTGAAGGGGCACCCTGGCCGCCTGAGGGGACACCCTGGCCGCCTGAAACCTCAACCCGCTCTGGCCGGCTGAGGGGGGGGGGGCTCTGTTGACCAGCGGAGATCTCTGTTAGCCTGATGGGGCACTCTGGCCGCCTGAAGAGGCACTCTGGCCGCCTGAGAGGGCCTTCTGTCCGGCTGAGGTGGAGGGGCTCTGTTGACCTGAGGGGACCTCTGTTAGTGTTAGCCTGAGGGGCCCTCTGTCGGTCTGAGGGGGCACTCCGTCGGCCCTCAGCACTGTCGAGATCCGCTTCCATAGGCGGTGGGACAGGGGGAGGCACTGCGACCTCTTGAATCCAGGAGGGGAGGCATGGCATCAATACCATGCCTCCCCTTAATGCCATGCCATGCCATGAGTCATATGCCCCCGATCAAATTGATAAAAACTGACCACCTATTTTATGCGAAATGGTGCCAAATTAAGACAAAAATTGCATACTGCATAACTGCGTCCAGATAAATCTTCGATGTCACGATGTCTATTGACTTATTAAGCAATATATTACATTAAACAAAAAACAGCAAATAATGCCCACATGTGACGTTCATATCGTCCCAAACAATCACAAACAGCGCATATTTGTTATTAGAACCCCTACCCCATTTTACATCCCATGAATATGTCTATGATATTTCATTTAGGTAAAGTGTCCTTTTGATACATTGAAGGCCAGTACATTTGAAGCTCAAACATATTTTGTGCATGAGCTTCGGTTGAACCACATAGCAGCAATGTCATTACAAACATCCAAATTGCTCGTTTGTTTCCCCCTGTCCCACATTTTTAATAAAAGGAATGTTGGGTCCTAAATAATAATATTGTCATGACAAATCGAATGGTGTTCGTCCCATTTAAATCGGTTGAGTAATTCTCGGTATCTCTGGGAGGGACAGAATCTGCCCCCGCAGATAAACATAATTCTGGACGCCCGCAGGGAAGATAGGGTTAAATTGTTCTCGAATGTCTGCCCAGTGCCCGTGCTGCCTTTTGAGCATGACATGGCGTTACCGCTGCTCACCTTCGCTCACTGTCCAACCGGAGGACGTCTCACCGAGTGTCCGACTCTGGTCCGTGTCAAGAGCACCCCTCTGTCTCTGCGTCCTGAGGACCGCCGCACCGTGTACACCTCACAATCACCTCACAGTGTGCCGCAGATCACCGCTCTGTCCGTGCCTGCAGCGTCCACTCTCTGTCCTGTCGATCCTGACCAGGTCCGGCCAGCCGCCGGCCGCCAAACTTCCTCCATCGCCCTCCACCGCCCGCACCACGCCCGCTCCCAAAACTCTGACGTCAGGCACCGCCCCGCCCTGTCCTCTGGTGCGCGGAGCCCGAACTGGAACGATTTGAGGAATTTTCGAAGATTTGATTGTGCGCGCGCCTGTAGCGTAAGGTCAAAGCGCTGACAGCGTGTGAACGCAATATGCGATAGACGGTGTGTTATAATTCGTTTATACTTTCTCCTACTTTACTTTTCCGGCTCGTTTTCGTAACTTAGTCTGCAGTCTCAATGGTGCAGAAGACATTTGCAGCCAAGATATTTTGCTTCCATAGTTTTTGAAATGGGATCATTTTCACTTTCGCAACATACACCAGATGTTTATCTACCCTGTCTGTGATTATTTACAAATGTCGCTGAATGATTGCCAGAGTTGCTCCTTACTACAGTCTCTAGCGCTGAATAGTGTCTCCGATCTGTGTCAGACGGAGCACTCCTGTAGCTCTGTGTCGTCCCTACTGTAACACACCCGGGGCACACCTGGAGGAAGGGCGGCGGATGTGATGTGCGAGGTGCAGTGCCCCAGCGCGGCCTCGCCACTCGCGGGGGTCGTCCCTCCGACCTCCGTGTCCGCGGGCCGGGTCTTTCCGTCAGCCGGGGCCGCAGCAGCGGGTACTCTCTCACGGCCTGCTGCAGAGCCGCTGCATTGTCTGCTGGCTGCAGAGCCGCGCCATAGTCTGCCCCAGCCCGCTGAGCTGCAGAGCCGCGTCATACTCACGCGGCTGGTGCGGTCCGCCCACCGCGCTCTGGCTGAAACCATGGCGGCCGCTGGAGAGGGAAAGAGCGGCTGGTGCGGCCGGCGGCTCTGAACAGGATCTGTATCACCAGGCTCAGAGCGACCGCAGTTTATAGATATGAGGCCGGTCTTATAAAAAATCGTGCCACCGGCTCGATTTTTTTAAAGAATGGCCTCAGAACTGGAAATTTGCTATGCTTAGGCATAATGTAGGATACCTCCATAGTTTTTGTCTTTGCTGCTGCAAATCTGAGGCGCTATTTCGACGCTAAACATCTCCTTCGCCGAGTTCTGAGCACATTCTTGAAAAAATCGAGGCTCGATTTTTGTGATAAGAACGGCCTCTGAGCATTCAATTATACAATGAGTGGTAGGTATGCCGAAATTCTGACGACTGGTTATAGGTACCTATAGTGGTTAGGTGACTGAAATCAAAGATTTGTTTTCGCTCACATCAAAATTCCGGTCACTAGAGGTCATCGAAGGTCACATTTTCCAGTTTAAGGACATCGCTCCAGAAACCCCATATATCTCGACTATGCCTTTTCCTAGAACACAAACCGGAAAAATCGCCTTCCATTGAAAGTTGCAATCCCCCTAGTATTCTCCAATTCTGACCTCAGGCTGCAATAGTTCTCGGCTTTCGAGGTCATGCTTCCAGTCAAAAATACTGATTTTTTTTTCAAACAAAATCAATGTTTGCAAATTAATTTTTTACAATGATAAAGATAACGAAATACTGTTTACTCCATCGTTTCTGTCTCCGTCCAAGCGCTTTTAATCTTGGTTAATTTTTTTACATGTTGGGTCAACTTAAAAAATCGGCCTCAAGGGTCCAAGGTCAAGTGGTGACCCAAGTAGCTACATGTTGCCATATTAGGAGACGTGGTCTTCGGGACGAGACACACATTGGTGAAAGTTTCCCTCCCTCACCTCTCTTCTATCTGCATTATTTCCAGAGTTATTCGACAAAAAGCGTGGTTGGTGACCTCGGATGGCCCAGATGACTCCGTATGGGTCACTGAACAAACCTGCACTTGAATCATACTTAATATCCTAATGATAACATCCATGCAGAAGGAAATGAACCTTTCTAAAAAATCATCCATTGACTTTTAGTGGGGAGGTCACAAAATTGACCCGACCTCAGGTCACTGATATACAAAACGAGATTAACATGTTGTAGATACTGACGGCCTTATGCAATCCCTAAAGTTCGATATCGATCCCTTAAAATATGTGGTCATTGCACGACCGCAAACTTTTTGGGAGGTGGGGATTGACCTGACCTAATCCGACACGAAACTTGAATTTTCGCATAATGTGCGGAAAGGATCAATGCTAAGTTATACAAAATTTAGCGGCCTACGTGCCGTCGTTTTTTACATCTTGATAAAAACCGCAGGGGATGTTACCACCCCAGTTGCGCGCGGCCGCGTTGGTTAAACCAACACTAAAGTGAGAGCAAACACAACATTTTGACGCACTCGAATGGGGTCGCATAGGGTCCCGGCTGGAAAGGGCGGCCGAACGGCTTTTTCCTTCTGAAGAAGTTAGCCTGAGCGAATAGGCAGCACTGGAGCGCTGCTTCGCTGACAACAAAGGGAAAGCCGGGAGAGACTACTCCTGTATATCTCTTCTCCGTGACTGCACCCAGTACAACTAAATATATATATATATATGGTACTGCACCCAGGGGCGTAGCCACGCCCCCAAAAGTGGTATAGACAAATTGGCGGTGGGGGCGCCATCGCACAGGGGCGCCATCGCTCAAGGGGGCATCGCTAAAAAACTAAATATCACAAATGCGTTTTTTTAGATGTAGGTAGTTGTATGTATGTACGGTCGGTCCTATTATGTATCTTTCCTTTTTTTGTTTCTAAAACTCATCTAATGCTCACTCTGTGTATATGAACGGACCGATAACACCAGGGACAAGTGGTACCATACCTAGGTAGGTACCAACATGTTCCCTTAAATAAGTCTTCATGTAGCACAGAATGAAATTATATTAGTGCTATCGAACCTAAAAGCGGTAGATACATAATAGACCGACTGTACACAAGCTGATCTACTGTACATTTTGGCTTTCTATGGGACGCTTTTTTCCGGTTTGGATAACGTCTGTTCTGCTCCATGGGGACAGCATTTGCTAATGGACAATGGGCTTTTGTCACAATTTAGAGGCGCCTGTTTTACCACCCCGTGGGAGCGGCATTTGGTTATTGTCCGGTGGGGCGCCTCTTCTGCTCTATGGGAGCGGCACTTGCTTCTAGTGGCGCCTGTCCTGTTCCTAAGGCGTCATTTACTTCTAGGAGTACTATTTATTGTCCGATTTCCAGGAGTGTCCGTCCTGTTGGCGGTGCTAGTTGCAAAAAATGACCCGGGGTGGGCCTTTAGCGCCCGTCAGAAATCATACGGACATTCCGTACCGTTCCTGTATATGCCCCTGACTTCACCCAATACCCATTTACAACTCCAATTTGCATTAACTCAGTTTCAAATGTGCCTAGAGGCTAGAAGTCTATAGGGATACCAATTTAAAACTTGTCTTCTTCCAATAAACAAATATAAAGGAAACCTTTTAAATTTAATAACAACCAAACGTAGGTGCTTTCCCTTTGCAATGCCATAGAATGTGTTGGATTGCAAATTAACCAAACTGTTAATGGTCAAAAAAGGAAAAGAGGTTATGTACAAATAACTATGCATAACCTTCTATGTCCGTCTGCATCCATATTTAGGTGGTTATTGGGTGCCTTAAAGCAGTGGTTCCCAAACGGTGGGTCATGACCCTATGTGGGGTAACGGAGCAATTCTGTGGGGGTAACGGAGGCCAGTGAAGTTGAACCATAAATGTTACGCTAAGACAGCTTTGATGCAGCCCTCGGCTAACAATATAACTTTTCGGTTTGCCTTGTCGGCAACGAAGCCCAGAATTGATAAATTGGTGAAGGAAAGGGATGCATGTTTATATTGCGAGTTGCGACGTTCCAATGGAAGTGTGTAAACAGGTTCAATTAACACATTGGGAAGTAACGTTATTTTTATAACTCGGTATGAATTTTGAGGGGTGGGGTAATCGCCTCCTCTGACTGCTGAAAGGGGTAATAGTGTCGGGAGAGCTGGGAACCACTGTTTTAAAGGAAAATAAAATAACGACCATTTTATTTTTTGGCAACAATTTCTTAGGCTACCGTTATGATATTAAATAATATGTACTAAATTTACGAATGAAGCAAAATTATTCCCTTCTTCAAAGTTGGGCGTTTGGAAAAATTTAAAAACATGTACCTTCATCTGCTCCTTTCGGAGTTCATGATCGATGTTTCCTCTCCACTATTGGAAAGGGCGACATATCTGCATGGTGTTTTGTATTAATCTATCCAAAGTTATTGAAGTATGTACGGT
>VOPJ01013629.1:0-12499 GCA_014673585.1 Semibalanus balanoides
CCTTTTTCGCTTTGGGGGGGGGGGGGGCATGGCCGGATTGCCCCCCCTTGGATCCGCCCCTGGTCTTAGACAATTTTTTTTCAGAAGCACAGAAAATATATGTATTTGTTCGTTGTTTCGAATTAATTACAAGTAGTTCTACAAAATCACTTATATTGCCTTTCAAAACAAACAGATAGACAAATCAAGCAATCGAACTATACAAGCGAAATCGAGTCGAGGTCTAATACACATTTTCACCGTTCACAAGTAATTTTGTCTCCATTCACGCGCAGGGCGTGCACTATATCTTGAGCGACCTGCATTACGCAACATACTCCCCCCGTTGCAGAAGGGAAGGTGAACATTCAACAGGTTACCTTCCTACTGCAACACTATTATGTCCATAAGGCACACCACAGTATTTACAACAATTCTACGCCAGAGCGACTGGCTATCACCCCGCCTTGGCAGGTCCAAGCCAGAGCAATTGGCTATCACCCCGCTTCGGTCAGGGCCAACAATTTTACACCAGAGCGACTGGCGCTCACCCCGCCTTGGCAGGTCCAAGCCACTCGGTCAGGGACAACAATTCTACACCAATGTTGGCGCTGTCGATTTTCTTCGATTTGTCGAGTCGGTTGGTTTCGTTTCTCAATAATTGTAGCCATATTTAAGTTCGACTTCTTAGACTTAAGATCTAAATTCCCTCGTTTCGGCACCATGTTTCGAATTAATTACAAATATGTCTACAAAATCACTTATATTGCCTTTCAAAACAAACAAATAGACAAATCAAGCAATCAAACTATACAAGCGAAATCGAATCGACGATCGAATCGAATCGAATCTAATACACATTTGCACCGTTCACAAGTATTTTGTCTCCATTCACGCGCAGGGCGTGCACTATATCTTGAGCGACCTGCATTACGCAACATTCGTATCTGGTCAAAATGAGCCGAAAAAATGATTAAAAAATTACGTCATGAGTTTCTAACACTTGGGACCCATCACTCAATCAGAAATAGTCCTCGCAAGTCATTGCTTTGAAATTTGTTATGGGTTTTGGCCACATTTTCTCTCACATATTTTTGAAAATATTTGAAAATTTTGATTTTGTAGTGATTTTTCACTTTTTTATGTTTTAAGGGGTCCAAAACCAAAATTTCGGAAATTCGAGTTGGCCTTTACCAATTTAAATGCAATTTTCGAGCTTTGTCGCTTTTAGTTTGCAATTTGCTGCAAACCTCTATTTTTACGATTTTTAAAATATTTACCGTTTTTCCACCAACTATAATCGTCAATAATCGTCACTAAAACGTCATTATCTTCGAAATGACAACCAATTTCAGTGAAATTTTGCCAGCATACGTATAATTGTTGTCACCTCAGTTACTGAAATTTCAGCAGAATGCGCCGCATGAGAAAAAAGGGATTCCAGAAAAATATCAGGGCCCCAACCCCGTAATAAGGCGAGGGTTAATTTACCAACTGCTACATGTTAAGCTAGCTAGCCTGCCGAGTTCCGAAAAAGGCGACGCGAACGAAATGACGCGGACATCAGCCACCTAAAATACCTAACCTAACTAAATGCAGGTATTACAACATGGTATTCCAAATTGAAAATGCTGCAAAGGCTTTAATACACGCAGACAAAACGGATACTAAATATGTACAGGTATTACAACATGGGTATTCCAAATTCAAAATGCTGCAAAGGCTTTAATACACGCAGACAAAACGGATATACATTTTTTTGTCATTTTAGCCGAGCCCCTCAAGAATGATCGGTGACGCCCAGGGGCGTCGCTACCTTCTCAAAAATGGGGGGGTCCACTGCCAGGGGGCGACAAACCCAGAAGAGGGCGCCGCGGTCTAGAGGGGCGCAAAACCATGAACTTGCTGGATTTCATTCAGTGGCGAAATCCAGCAAATCCAGCAGCAAAAACACGGGCAAATGTCCATGTTTTCTATTTTTTGTTTGGGGAATCTAGTGACGTATTTAACAGTAACTTAAGCGGGAGAGAATAGCTGTCAAGCCATCGGAGCGAGAAAATTGTTGAAGGGGGGGGGGAGCGCGTTTCAGTTCATCTGCAACTGTAGCCGTAGGTATGTGTGTACGTACCACGAACATTTTCTGTGGATGGGGGACAATCATGATTCCAGGGCCTTTCGGGAGGCCGTGGCCCCTTTCCCCCAGGATCCGCACCTGATTTCACTTGCTTAATTTTGCGGCCCTCTTTCACATAAAAAGAGGTGAGGTGGTGAACCATGAATATAGATGTCGACGAAACCATAAATGTTTATATCGACGAAATAATTAATATTGATATTGACGAATCAAGACAAAAGATCGAATAATAGGTGTCAGTATCGACGTTACGCAGCGGGCAATTCAATTTGGTATTAGTTTTCAATCGAAAAAATACAGCTTTGACAACTAGAAAACATACACCCGCAGTCGCACAGCCGCGCGCTTGCGCAACGTCTGCACATTGCAAATTAACATTGGACATATTCATGACTTACCTGTGAGGTCTTAACTCAAAATTACGTGACGTAACACAAACATCGAGGTTTATGCCAGTTTTCTGCTATAGAAACTACGTTGCCGTTAACATATTTCACAATGAAGAAAATAATTAAAGGCAAATGTATCAGGGAAGGAAAGAAAATATCAGCAAAAACACTTGCAAACAATAACTCGTACAGTCATAAAAATGGTACCCATCGCTTCGGTGCATCATGGCAGGTACAGTGGTCAATACTCAATAATCAAAGGGATTGGTCCATGTGCACAACCAGAAAACACATTTCGGGAGGGGGAGGGCACGGCTGTTGGGGTTGTCATCTCCAGTCCAAAAGGGACCTAATTTCCGATCCATTAAAGGGTGCCACCGGCACTCACGACTCGAGGGGCGACACCTGCACTCGCCGGGGCGCCCCCCCCCCGCGAGGCATGTAGGGGCGCCGGCTGCAGTCACAACGCATTATGCCGCCCTCGGAAAGCATCTCGTCGCCCTCGGAAGTATGGTTGGAGCTTTAATGAAAAATAAGTTTTTGGGGCACTGCCTGGTTGTTTTGCATGTTTGAAGGAAAAAAAATGACGCCAGAGAAGACGTTTCAAATATGTTAGCACAGAGTGTAGAGTTGCAGATGAGAGGTCTAAGACGGGAATGTTGGAATGAGGGAAGGCAGTCGGGTCCTCAAACCTATATTTATCTAGGATTTCACCATACGTGACAAATGAGACATAATGCCACCCTCGAGAAGAACATCATAATCCAAACATCATATAGAGAAGTAAAAACACTATTGGCCACAACCGATCCGAGTCGCAGTAGTGAATAGCGCACATCAGCGAGCAACAGTCATTGCGACCCTTGAACAGCCCTCTTTGATGATTAACATATGCAGCCCTGCTAAAACGAGCATGGTTATACACGCAGAGAGAAAGCGACATTCATAACTGCTCCCTTGGAGTTGTTTGAAGAGATCATGATTCCTCCCTCCATCGGAAGGACCTTATTGGCTGAGCCGATGCTGAAAATATTTAGCTCCGGCCCTACATAACGGCATATTTGCACGCCCATTGGTAGGCATCCTATCATGGCGCTTCGAAAAACTATATGGCCCGCTCGATGTGACACGAAGACGTTCTTAAGCTGCCGATCATAAGACATACTCGTCACGCCTCGGAAGCAATTTCTCCGCCCTTCACGAAGCGCGTAATACTGAACGCCACTACTTAAAGCATTCAGGCTCACCAAGCTCTACGTCATATTCGGAGAGCACGTACGTCGCCGCGCACCTCAAAAGGCGTCACCTGCGCTCGCATTAGCAACCTGACCAGAGTGCGACGGAGGCACCCATCAGTTGGTTCGGTACCGGACGGCGGCGAGCACATTGTTAGCTGGACCAGTGAGCGTCGGGCAAAGTGTAACAAAGAACGTAAGTTATACCATTGGTTCGCGTTGAGAGTAGAGCGCCGAACCAGTGCGATTGGACAGGCAAGAGGAGCACCACGCAAATGAACTAGGCTAGAAAGCTTTGTCGGCGGCGCCGCTCCTTCCGCTAACGTGCTCGTGAGTGCGTCCCATCTCATTCCAACCATTATTCTAGGTAGAGGGGCTCGGCACCTTAGCTAAGCTGGAATAAACCGAGGGGTGCGCCGGTGCGACAGCGAAGGACCGCGCGACTCCGAGTCAGAGTGGGCGCCGAGATCACACCGCGGCTCTGGAAAGGCGCCGTCACCTCGGTCGGGAGCCGAGCCGCGGGGCTGTCACTGGCGCGGAGACGTCCATTAGCTGCTGCTCGGAGATGGGCGCGCGAGCATGTTACATACAGGGGCTCGGATCCAAATTGACGGTATCATGCTCCTCGATGATGACCAGCTATGACTAGGTACACGCACTGCGCCTACTACGGACGTACGCACAACGTACAATACGGCCTGCGGGCAGGTAATTATTTTCATGTGATCTTCTTAATGTTTTTGGAGGGGCGCTCCGGCGCCCTCTCTCTAAGAGAGACCCAGAACACAAGACACTTGTTTAACGGGAGTGCCCTCGTGGCGCCACGCTCAGCACCGAATGGGGGGATTCGGGGCAGACCTCGGGACACTCCCCCGGTATCAGAGACGAGAACCCTGGGACGCCCCTGCGAGCTTCTAACTAAAGAGGAGTAAACAACCGTGATGTTTATACTTCACCGTGTAGATACTCCTTCGTGACGGGAAAAATCGCGTTTCGACTTGTGATGTGTGTTTATAGTTGTGATTATTTCTCGCGCTATTCTTTTCGTTTGTCTTTTTTCTCACGCCGATAACCAGAGTTGCAAAAACAGGGTAATAATTCTGGTTTACAACCAACAAAGTGCGCATTTATTGGCCCCCCCATAAAACAACAACTCAGTTTGGTTGGTCTAGATACTCTGTAGTAGTTCAAATATAGTGTGAATCAAGCCCAAATCACGACGGATGAAAAGAATATGGGATCCTTGATTTAGAACACAACGTATTACACTCAGAACGCGGAGTGGGGCTGGTATCCGCTCCCTGCCATAAAGTGGAGTCACTAAAAGACTTCAGACAATACTACCGCGGTGTGACTGAGTAACCGCCGTCAGACGCCATGAGTGAAGGCGGACCAACCGTTAACGAGTGGGCCGGACACCAGATTTAAACCGAGATGGCACGGGACACCGTATAACCTCGAGTAGTGGAACCGGACACCGTAATCCTGAGTGGCCGTACGTGTACATAATTCCGTGCATTGGCCGCCGACTCAGGCACCATAAAACCGAGGTGGCCGAGGACAACCATAAACGAGTGGTAGTGGCCAGGACACCCGTTTAAAACCGATGGTGCCTCGGGAACCACGCGTATCAGTAAACCTGAGGTGGCCGGACACCAGATTATAAAAACCAGAAGTGTCCTAAGGACAACACGTGATTAACCTCTAGTTTGAGCACGGACAACGCATTAACACCCACCCAAGAAGTAGGACCAGGACACCGTATTAACACGGTAGTGGAGGGCTGGACACCATAACACAGAGTTGGCCGCGCCCAAGGGCTCTCTACTTGACTCCGATAATTAGAACAGGCCGGCCGCGGTCTAACGGATAGACTCTTCGGGGTCGGAAGGAAACTTATTACCGTCGCGTGAAAAAGACAAATACTTAAGCGCAGCTTAAGGTGGAAGACTTCAGGAGCTGAGTTCGGCCAAGTTAGATCGTAGTCATTTGCTCAAGCTGCGGTCACTCGTTCGTTATGTGAAGTAGTCTTGAGACCTTCACAGTAACTTTTCTTTCCCGTCCAAAAAGGAACACGCACGCCGAATGTCCAGGATCACATCTAGGACTGATTGCGCAGGAAGATCCCGACACTAAGTCTAGGCTACTACCAGATAAAATTTATAGAAAGGCTTTATCAATGGCGCAAGTGCTAAGACACTCGAGTTCTCAGCGACAAACGTCTTCGCATTACTACTCTCTGAGGCCGGGTATGTCCTCAGAGAGGGGTCAATGGAAATGAGGTGCGGTGCGTGTGGATTCAGCAGTGACGGTTCTCAGCATGGGTGACGAGTGTGAATGCCGGGCTATGCTATATAAATTTCGTAGTACCGAAATTTAGTAGTTAGAGCCGCCGGTCCACATGGAGGACGGCAAACGCTAAAAAAACACACTGAGCGTTTGGGGTAACAATAGCATAATATATCATAAATAAAATGTTATTGCACAGTAATAACATGGGCTCTCTGACGCAGACTCAGATCACTCTTGAGAGGCTAAGAGCCCACACCGACACTCAATCAATACAACCATGAATTGTCTCCAACACCACTCATTTAATTTACAAGTCTAGACTTTTAAGAATCCTACCGGGGTGAGACATTTCTTGGTGGGTTGCTTGAAACTAACGGCAACACCAACAATAAACATACATTGAAACGATAGGCTCCACTTCCGAAGTGCGAGAAAACCGACAAATGCTCACAGTTCAATCCTCAGTCGACAGCACGAAGTCAACGTACTAAAACACACACGTGGGACAAGTAATATCTCACCAATTACAATCTGCCCACGGGCGATCTAGAGCCAGGCGGGGCGGAAACGATAATCGTTTTACACTGAGACGGATTCAGAAGCCAGCGGCGCATAGCAGTAAAACTGCGGCGGCAGAGGAGAAAAGTCTGGTCTGTGCGGTTCTTTCTATACTGAGCACGCCGGGCTGCCACAGAAGGCTTATCAGAAAGCACAGCGCCGGCAATACACTAGTGAGTGGTGGTTCGTTCCACAGAAGTACCAGTGGCCCGCTCACGCCCCATCCTCCCGTAGGGTCGGGCTCCAAGGCGATTCACCGTCACCCATTCGCGATCAGGCTCCATTTTCCAGTCAATTCGAGGGAGAGGGCCAGGAGGCGAGCCACCAGCCGCTGCTCAGCTTCCAGCCGCAGTTCTACTTGGACAGCTCGGCGGACGCCAGTGACGCCATCGTCAGCGGAGTGCTGCTCGCCGTCTACGGCTGAGGAAGTGATGTCATAGTGGGCCGATTGTGACGTCATCAGGTCTAAGAAGGAAATAACATGACGTCACTACAGGTCAGTGCGATCAAACACTAATGTTTACCTGTTTACTTAAAGTGAGTTGTTTTGGTTGTCTCTTCACTAGGTCATCGTTTTTTTTTTTTTTTTTTTTTTATATTAAATTAAATTAAAATTGAGACTCTTTTTAAAAGTATTTGCACCACCGTTCTAGGCCATATTCATTCTAACGCACTTGGATGATAACGATTTTGTATACTTTTTTTAGTGGAGGCAAATGATTTTCAATTTAGCATTTTAGGCCCATGCGAGGTGAGAGCTTATTCAGAAAAAGTTAAGGTGGCAATAATGTACATTGGCAATGGTCTGTTTGGCATGTTGAGGCGAAAAAATGACAAATATTTTAACGCTAGGACCTTTAAAAATCTGACAAAAGTTGGAATGAGGGACAAACCAAAACAAAGTTAGGTTGACATTTGAAAACTCCATCCGTGTTAGCCATATGAGACGTAAGCATGGTGAGAATGGAATTATAATCTATAAAGTTAGCATTAGGGCACCCCAATAATTTTCAGAAAATGACGCCCCTGATTTGACGGTATATACCTACCTACCTACACAATGCTATGCATTTTCTAAGAATGTTGTGTTTTTAGTGATGCTTCTGCGTTTGACAGGGGAATAATGGAAGAAACGCCTTTACATTTATAAAAAGAGAGGGGCAGATTGGACTCACTTATTTTCAATTGATATTTGTTAACGATAATAGGTGTAACTAGTGCTAACCCGTCCACTCCGCTGGACTATCTATGAAGTATGAATACAGACTGCATTTTTACGTTTTTGTATTTGTCATATTACTGAGGTACTCACTACTCACCCACCAAGGGATCGTGGTTTGTGACCTAAAGACTTCTAAATTCGGTGCGAACGGCTATATTTTTTACGTTTGCTGCTAAATCCCTTCTCCGTGCTATAGGTGTCGCTGGTGTGCGCATTGAGCGTCATTGAGATTCTATATAGGTGGCGCTGGTCTGCACAAACCACAACCCGTGCCTCGCTGGTGGCGTATAGTTCAAGTTCCGCCCATCAGAGGGCGGACGGCGGTATTATCGGTGGAAGTTGTGTCGTGTTATTTTTTTCACAGTCAGACATATCTTGACTTGAAGGAGGACGGTTTGATGTTGGGAAATATACCGAGCAGAATAATATACACACATGTTGTCATGCGATCTGCAAAATGATTTATTAGATGCTATTCAATGCTAATGTGTCGAAACTACATAACTTTTCGTACTTACAATACGTATAAGGACAAAGTTGGATAATGAACAGACAGACAGGGCAGACTTTCTTTAAAAAGTAAGTTAGATGTAGCTAGTTATATATACTTCACAAAAAAGTACCTATATGCCCCCTAGTGTAGGTGCGGATCCAGGATTTCGGCCGGGGGGTGCAATACAAAAAGTTGCGCCCGGCAGGCTCGCAACTTTTCGCGGGCACGCCATTGGCGAAACCCGGCTCAGGGGGGGGGGGGGCGTGCCTACGCGCCCCCTGAATCCGCCCCTGTGGTGCGTCAAAGATTCTTGCTGGACAAAACTTGTTATGACATTAGACACGACTAGAACTTAGTAGCCACAACAACGACTAGTTTGCATCTGTTGTGGTGATATTTCTGGCTCATTATATCGTAGTAAACGCATGCATAGTAAATGCATTCCCTAACCGCCCGTGTGTCTCGGCAGGTTCGGCAGCTGATCACCTTCTGTCTGCTCTGGGTCAGCTATTCGCTCACCTACTTCCTGCGAAAGCCGCTTGGCGTCATCAAGGCCGACCTGCGCGACCAGGCCGGCCTGAACGAGGCCCAGCTCGGATGGCTGGACGCCGCCCTGCTAGCGCCCTACGCGCTGGCGCAGATGGCGCTGGGGCCGACCGGCGAGCGACTCGGGCCACGACGCACGCTCGGCTTCGGTCTGGTGGTGGCCGGCGGTGCGATGCTGCCGTTCGGCCTGTGGGGCGGTCCAGCAGCGATGGCCGTGATGCTGGCGCTGAACGGCGCCGCCCAGTCGTGCTGCTGGCCGGCCTGTGCGCGCTCCCTGTCCGACTGGTTCCCGGACGACCGCAGGAACTCCATGTTCGGCCTGTTCGGCACGTCAGCGTTCGGAGGAGGCATCATGGGCACGGCGCTGGCAGTGTATCTACAGGCGGCCTACGGATGGCGGATGGTGCACCTGCTGCCCTCCCTGCTATGCTTGTGCTTCGGCCTGCTGGTGCTGGTGGCGCTGCACTCGCCCGACGAGCTCGGCGTCACTGTGCACGAGAAGGAGTCGCCGGCGGCCAAGGCGACGTCGCGGGACGCGATCGAGGGGCTGACCTGGCGTGACGTGTGGCGGATCCCGGTCATACCCGAGGTGGCCGTCAGCCTGTTCTTCCTGAAGCTGGTGCGCTACGCCATGTACATGTGGCTGCCGATGTTCCTGTCGCAGGAGCTGCACTACAGTCGCGAGGCGGCCGGTCTGATGTCGCTGTCGTTCGACATTGGCGCCGTGCTCGGCTCCGCCGCCATAGGACTCGCCGTAGACCGTCTGTTCGCCGGCAGCGCGCTGACTGGCTGCCTGCTGAGCGCCGCCGCCTCTACACTGGCCCTGCTGCTGTTTTCGCTGACCGTCAGCTGGGGCGCGCCCGTCAACACCCTGCTGCTGCTGCTGGCTGGTCTCTTCCATGGCGGGCCGGGTACGCTGCTGAGCGCAGCCATCCCCATCGAGCTGGGCCGGCGGGACGAGCGCCGCGCCGCGCAGGCCGCCTGCGGAGCGGTGAACGGGTTCGGTAGCGTCGGCACGTTCCTGGAAGGTCCGCTGCTGGGCGCCGTGGCGCTCCACCTCGGCTGGCGGGCCGTGTTTCTCTCGATGGTGCTGTCCAGTGGGCTGTCAGTGCTCTGCGTGCTGCGGGCCGATGTGGTGAATCGTCGCTGGCAGCGGTACCGGGCCGCGCCGCTTCACGACACCGCGTGAGACGGTGAGATTGCGGTACCGGTGACGGTGTAGACGGTACCGGTGACGGTACGGTGAGATTGCGGTACCGGTGACGGTGTAGACGGTACCGGTGACGGTACGGTGTAGTACCGGTATAGACGGTGAGGGCCAGATTGCGGTCCCACACGCCGGGCGGCGAGGTGGGGCTTCAAAACAACGACGCCTTGCCGTGTGACACGGAGGAGGTGCTGACCTGTGGACAGCTGTAACAGGAACCGTGTCTGAGGGGAGTCTGCAGTGGATGGGTCACTCGAGGCGGACTGGAGCCGAACAGCAGCCCAGAGTGGTGTGCATAGGTGTGTGAACGACAGGCCAGTCTGAAGAAAGTGACGGTGGCAGTGACGGTGGCAGTGACGGTGGCAGTGACTGTGGCAGTGACTGGCAGTGACAGTGGCTGTGTGTGTCCACCACCCCGCAGTCTGTACAGTGACAGACGCAGTGCAGTACCTACTGACAATACGCTGTCGTCGGTACTGCTAGGTGGCACTAACGCAGACTTGTCAATTATTAATATTTGTCATGAGTCGATTCACAGTGATTCACAGCCCATCATGAATGATTATTGAATGATTCATTCAGTCAAAATTAACATTGGTGAATCGATTCACAGTGACTCACGGCTAATATGAGTGACTCATTACATTAATGATTCATTCATAACGACTCAGAAATAATTCATTCATAATGACTCATGAATGATTCATTCACAATGACTCACAATGCGCATGCGAGTCGCTGCTCGATCAATGCGCTGCACGTACATACTTTATTTATTATTAACTAAATACATTATGCAATAAATGAATGTCCATCAAGACAGCCCAGGTTCAGCCCAGGTTTGGGACACCTCCGATCGAGCTGAAATTTGCAGAGAATATCCACAAGGGCTCCACTAGTCCACACCTAGCAGCATTCGGTGTCACTCCCAGCGGTTTGACCTCCAGAGGTCAAGCAATGTCACAAAGTTAAAACTTGCACAGCACATTATGGCCTACCCAGTAGAGCTAAAGGAATGAATCTAACGCTAAAATACTCGCACATAATCGGTCTTCACGTTTCCAACATCGATCTGACCTCTAAAGGTCACCATTTGACCTAAGGTCATTTGAGAGCTCAGCCGCCGGTACCATTGCACAGCGCATAACTGGTGAACAAAAATAAATTTACAAATTTAAAAGCAAAGCGAAATGTGACCCAATTGATGCACTAACATTCTCTGAAAACACCTACTTGATAGCTATTACCGTTAGAACTTGAGAGTTAAAGCGCAAACAAACGACACTCCTAGAGGTGCAGCGCATGTTCGGCCCCGGTTCTATAGTCACCTCCGATCGAGCTGAAATTTGCACAGCGTATCTGCCAGGACTCTAGTATTCCAAACCTAGCATAGCAGCATTCAGTGTCAATCCCAGCAGTTCCACCTCCAGAGGTCAAACAATGTCACAAAGTCATATTTTTAACAGCACATTGTGGCCTACCCAGAAGAGCTACGGGACTGAATCCAACGCTAATATAATCGCACACACTTGGTATTACGTTTCGCACATCGATATGACCTCTAAAGGTCACCAATTGAATTAAGGTAATTTGGGGGCTCAGCCGGCGGTACCATTTCACAGCGCATAACTGGTGTTCATAATTAATTTCACAAATTCAAAAGTGTCTAAATGTGACCAAGATGATGCACTAACATTCACCGAAAAAACTACTTCATATCTATCACAGTTTGACATTGACAATTAAAAAAGTGCAAACAAGACACTCCGAGAAGTGCCGTTTAAACGTCCAGCCCGGGTTCGATATTTGCACAGCACATTGTGGCCGAACAAGAAGAGCTACGGGACTGAATCCAACGCTAAAATATTCGCACACACTTGGTCTTACGTTCTGCACATCGATCTGACCTCTAAAGGTCGCCAATTGACCTAAGGTAATTTGGGGGCTGAGCCGCCGGTACCATTTCACAGCGCGTAACTGGTGTTCAGAGACAATTTCACAAATTCAAAAGCATGTCAAAATGTGACCCAGGTGATGCACTAACATTCATCGAAAACACCTATTTGATATATGTATATTACGGTTAGACCTTAACAATTAAAAAGTGCAAAAAACAATGCCCCGAGAAGTGCCGTTTAAACGTCCAGCCCAGGTCCGATACTTGCACAGCATATTGTGGCCGAAGCCCGAACCAGAAGAGCTACGGGACTGAATCCAACGCTAAAATAATCACACACACTTGGTCTTACGGTTTGCACATCGATCTGACCTCTAAAGGTTACCAATTGACCTAAGGTTTGTTGGGAGCTCAGCCGCCGGTACAGGTCACTGCAAAAGTAATGGTAGGTACTACTGTTGTAGATGGCTAAAAGTTAGCAGCGTTTCTTAAAAACAATAGATATCCCTGAAACTCTAAGCGGTACATCTCCGTCCTCCAGATAGGC